>CM060680.1:79520089-79792125 GCA_030686995.1 Artemisia argyi | reverse complement strand
CACTATTCCTAAGCTGAACTATCAATCCCCCGGTACTTGTCACTATACTATACTACAACGATCAGGTACACTGCCTGGTGGGGGTTGTAAGCTTCTCGAGATCCCTCGAGAGGTAAAGCCTGTTGCGATTCCCACGCATCTAGTTTTTGGCGCCGCAGCCCGGGGAATAGTTATTGTCTAGGTTAGAATTTCTTTTTATTAGGTCTACTTGCTAGATTCCTTTCTAGTAAGATTTTATTTTTATTTTTAGGTTCTCTTTAGTCTATCTTTTCTTTGTGTCTTTGTTTGTAAAAACCTTTCCATTGACTACTTCGTTAGCCATTATGGAGAACGCGAATCCACCAAGTCCGACACTAGAATATTACCAGAAAAAATATAATTACACCAGTTTGGATATACCAAGATGGACGAATGAAATGAGGCGGACAGGATCTTATATTGATTTTATTGAGTACCTTGAGAAAAGAGACCAAGTGCATAAGACTTTTAAAGAATTCACCTTAGGAGCTCCATCAACCCCTCAAAATGCCTCACTTTGTGAAACCTATGCACCATATAAGCCTTCACCTAGGATAGTTTCATATGAGCCACCTAGCTGCATGTCATGGTTAGGCCCTACCATAATACAGGATGAACACATAGGTGACCTTGATGTGATGGAGGATGTAGCCAAACATGATCACATTGATCAAAAAGACCTAGGTTTTATGATCGATGATGATGAATCTCAAGAAACAGATGATGAATCTCTTGGGCAATTTGTATATAGCAGTCAGAATATTGAAGATGATCCTTATAATTTGGACATAGAAGTTGAGATGCCTAGAGAAGCACGTGAGATACTTGGGAGAATGTTAGGGCTAGATCCTGACACATGGAATGATGAGGTGAACAACATAAGCCAACAAAATACTCAACCATCATTTGAGGAATACACCCCACCCGTGACTTACCCGGAAGAAGTAGAAGAGACTATAGGAGCCCCAATAGAGGTAGAACCCTTGTACCAAACACCACTAGAGGGTATAGGTTTAAATACTTGTAGTGATAACCTTACTCTTAGTTCTAGGGAATTACCTAGTGTTGATGAACCGGAACCTCAATCTTCATACAACTTTCCATCCTTAGATATACATCTAGGAGACAAAAGAGGAGCCGACCCACCCATCAACCCATGTAGTCCGGGTAGTCTTAGGATAAAGGTAGTGGACTCTAAGCCTTGTAGAGAGGAAGCCAATATAGGAGTGGAAAATGACCTTACATGCTTACATCACCCATTTATAATTGATCATAAGAAACATTATGGGTTTAAACTGGGTTTATTAGGTCAAGACGGATCCCCAACTAGTAGTCTCTCGAAGTTGATAGAAAATGATCCATTTCTAGGAGAAAATCTTAATCCACCCATTAACCCGATTTAATTTATTAAGGTTATGATGATAGGAGCACACCCCTTTGAGCATATAATTCATCCACCACTATTTTCTCATGTGGCATACTTCCACCCTAAGGGTGTGTATCGCTACTTCCACCCACACCTAATCCTAAATGTAGGAAAAACTTCCCTTTTATCCGTTAAATAAGGGTAGAGTCAGGCTCGTGACTCGAACAAAAACAAGCGCTTCTTGGGAGGCAACCCATGTTTTGTGTGATTTTATTTGTTTGATTGTTATTTGCTTCCGTATGCATGTTTTATTTTTATTGTTGGTTGATCATGTTTCTAAATTAAATAGTAGAAATACTTTACTTTGTTGTTTTGGCCTAGTCTTAACTCCACCTAAAGGTATTTTTGCAAATGATAAGTGTAAGGGGAAACCCCAAATATGTTTTTAAGAAACAAACCGATCATGATTCTCCACAATATTAAATGAACATGTATATTCGTATTCGTTAGAGTCACATGCTTGTATTGAGTCATAATGAAGTTTTGCAGGATTTTCCAGGAAGTAGGACCAAGTTTTTCCAGAAATTTTTCGGAAACTTAACATAAGAATTTCTGCAGGTCCATTCTGACGGCGTCACGAGTTTACTCTTGACGGCGTCAGGAGTAAAAATCTGGAAATTTTACCGGTTTTGTTTTTCTAACGGAGTCTTATGGTTTTTGTGAATTATTAAGTTTTATAATCTCCAGGAAATCTGCAAACTTCATTCCACAAGCATTATATCTTACTTTGTTTTCTAGGATTTAGTAACTTATATAGGATGCCGCCGATTTTACGCGAGGTTGTCTTGTCTATTTTTGTCAGGATTTACAGGTTATGTTTAACAAGGAGATGATTTATATTCTGGAAGGGAAGCTTTGATTGTTCATTTTCTTGGAGGAAGATCTAACCTGGCCAACCTATTATCCATACCGAGCGAATCAGGGGAGTATTTGATTTCATTCTTTTTACTTTTTTCACTTTTACATTCTTTACTTGAACATTGGGGACAATGTTCATCTTAAGTGTAAGGGGAGGGTAAAAAGATGATACCTTACATATGCACTTTCGCTTGAGTTTGTTTTGTTTGATAGTAGATGTGTAATAAAACTATGAGAAATACTTGTTAGTGTAATTTTAGCGCCAAATTTAAAATTTTTTACAACATTTAGGAGTGAAACTTTAGCCATAGCAAGCATCTCATGGATAGGAGATTGTATGACTAGCACATAACCGTATATTCAGAAAAATTTTCCACCTAAATATGTGAGGTTCGCCTTTAGATTTGATAGGAAAGCATTCATTATTAGTGCTTATGAGTGTACCGGTAGCATTTAGATTCTAGAACTTGCGTTAGTGATGCATCCCGAGACCGCTAGTGAGACTACATTCGTGTGGTAGGATTTACTACATGATAAGAGGCATTAGGATCACCCTTGTGTTAAACCCGTATCATAATTACTGGACCATTTAAGTCATATTACTTGGCTAGTTAAGTCAACTAATTTTTCCCATACCCTTAGCGTTGTACTCATTTTTAGTACACGAAACTCCTAGTACACCCCCTCCGAGCCTATCTTTTCGTTTCTAACTTTAAGCATTTTACTTAAAGGAAGAATTTGTTACACCCCACTTAAATGTACACCCAAATCGCCTTAGCCTTCCGTGTATGCGCTCATTTTTAGTGCATTATTGTTATTTGTTAAACCCTAAGTTAACTTTCTAATTGATTACATGGTTGCTAAGCCGAGTCATATCCTTGTACATATTGTTTTGGGACGATTGGGACTCATGGGTAAGTACTTATTTTATGGAGTAATGGGGAAGAACATCATTTATTACCCCCATATGTGCGTTAATCTTAAAAGTGCTCCAAGTGTTTTAATTTTCTTAATTCGAGTCATTAGATTAGTTAATTGTAAAGTATGTAAAAATTCAAGTGTAAGGGAAATGTTCATTCCCTATGATGTATTATTTTGGATGGTAGGGTAAGAGTGTATGCAAAAAAAAAAAAAAAAAAAAAAAAAAAAAAAAAAAAAAATCGAAAAAATCAAGAAAAAAAATAGAAAAAGGAAAAAGAGAAAAACATACGGACTATCATCCCTTTTTATTCTATGTTCATTTTATGTTTTTGTTATTTCTCATTTATTAGCTTAAGTCGAGTCTAGTCTTGGCTTAGCAACGCCATATTATACATGTAATTAACCAAGATTGTTAACTCGCCACCAGTAAAACTTCCTTTATCCAACAAAACCGTGTAATTCATATCCCTATACCTAACGTTACAAACCTTTAAAAGACCTCTTTGATAGTTTATCCTAGGTGCTTACGCCATGTGGTGGAGGTTTGATCCTTTCCCAAGCCTATGGTAATCTATTTTGCTATGACAGGTAGTGAGAGATATCTTCCATTTCCATAATGTTATATTACTTTATTACACCCGAGAGATGTGAGTATCTAAAAACTATTTGTGAGGTGCTAGTGTATGACCTCCGAGCTTGTCTATTGGTCTTTAGTGGAACGATTATTTGTTTTAATTACTTTTATATTAGTGTTAAATGACCCCTAACTTGTCTTTTGACTAGAATAAAAGCGCATTTGCTTGAGGACAAGCAAATCTCAAGTGTAAGGGTATATGATAAGGCGAAAAATGAACCACTTTTAGGGGGTCATTTAAGCCCGAATCCGAATTTATTTGATCAAATATTGCCCTAAATCGTTCCTTTTGTGATTTTAGGTACTTGGAGAGTGAATTCTGGAAAAGAAGCCATTTTGGACGTTTTTGGAGCATAAAAGTGAAGAAAACGGCAAAGTCTCAATTTTCCATGCTGGGAACAGTAGGTGACGGCGTCAAGAGTAATTTCCTGACGGCGTCAAACCTCAATAATAAAATCCGAGAGTTCATGAAGGCGTCAAGAGTTTTCATGACGGCGTCAAACCCCAAGAATTAAAATCCGTAGTTGATGACGGCGTCACACACAGGGTGTCAAGAGTAATTTGTGTGACGGCCTAGGCCTTGACGGCGTCAGAAGTAGATCAAGGCCGTCCGAGGAAGTATTTGGCGGCGAGATGACGGCGTCACACCTTTGTTCTTGACGCCGTCATCCCTATTTTCCTATATATAGTTTTCTAGTTTTTCACATTTAAGGAGAGAAGTTTTGGGAGAAACCCTAAGTACGATTTTGGTGTAACTTTACAGGTTTTTCAAGGGTTCCAACCCCTTGAGACCTTGCATGATTAATCAAGATAAGTGTTCTTCTAATTCAATCAATATGTCTATGTGTTGGTTGTCTATATCTTGTTCTTGTCTTAATTCTATCATGCTAGGCTAGATCTCTTTTGTGTTTGCTTAGATCTAATGAAACCTAGATATTGATTATGTGTTGATTACTTGTTTATTCTTGTCTTGGATGAATGATTTATATGTTAGGCTTAAGAAAACTGGCAGATCTCCAAATGGTAACATGCTTGAACGTCTTAAGAAACATGAACCGAGGCGCACTAGGTCTTTATTGGTTGTATTTAATGCATGAGCCACTGTTTACAATCCCTATAGTTGTGTTGGGCATGGTGTAGGAGGAGATAAGAGCTCATAGAATTGGGGAGTTATGTGTGCCACCCCATGAATGGTATTAAGGAATACGATCCGTCATCCATGCAATTATAACAAGTAATTAACGTGTAAAAGATATCTAGGGAGTAGTGAAATCTAAGTAAACACATTTTCTCCAATTACTGCTCACAACTTTAGTATTAATTAGTTTATTTTCATTTTTATTATTTTATTTTGATTGAATCTTAGTATTGGGTTAGTTGAATAGCAACTAATTCCGCCCACTCTTCCAAAACCCGAGATTTTAATTTGCTTTCTAAAAAATATAAAAACACAAAAATAATCATCCCTCACCTTTAGAACTAGTATTTAGGCTTTCTAATCCTAGCGACACTATTCCTAAGCTGAACTATCAATCCCCCGGTACTTGTCACTATACTATACTACAACGATCAGGTACACTGCCTGGTGGGGGTTGTAAGCTTCTCGAGATCCCTCGAGAGGTAAAGCCTGTTGCGATTCCCACGCATCTAGTTTTTGGCGCCGCAGCCCGGGGAATAGTTATTGTCTAGGTTAGAATTTCTTTTTATTAGGTCTACTTGCTAGATTCCTTTCTAGTAAGATTTTATTTTTATTTTTAGGTTCTCTTTAGTCTATCTTTTCTTTGTGTCTTTGTTTGTAAAAACCTTTCCATTGACTACTTCGTTAGCCATTATGGAGAACGCGAATCCACCAAGTCCGACACTAGAATATTACCAGAAAAAATATAATTACACCAGTTTGGATATACCAAGATGGACGAATGAAATGAGGCGGACAGGATCTTATATTGATTTTATTGAGTACCTTGAGAAAAGAGACCAAGTGCATAAGACTTTTAAAGAATTCACCTTAGGAGCTCCATCAACCCCTCAAAATGCCTCACTTTGTGAAACCTATGCACCATATAAGCCTTCACCTAGGATAGTTTCATATGAGCCACCTAGCTGCATGTCATGGTTAGGCCCTACCATAATACAGGATGAACACATAGGTGACCTTGATGTGATGGAGGATGTAGCCAAACATGATCACATTGATCAAAAAGACCTAGGTTTTATGATCGATGATGATGAATCTCAAGAAACAGATGATGAATCTCTTGGGCAATTTGTATATAGCAGTCAGAATATTGAAGATGATCCTTATAATTTGGACATAGAAGTTGAGATGCCTAGAGAAGCACGTGAGATACTTGGGAGAATGTTAGGGCTAGATCCTGACACATGGAATGATGAGGTGAACAACATAAGCCAACAAAATACTCAACCATCATTTGAGGAATACACCCCACCCGTGACTTACCCGGAAGAAGTAGAAGAGACTATAGGAGCCCCAATAGAGGTAGAACCCTTGTACCAAACACCACTAGAGGGTATAGGTTTAAATACTTGTAGTGATAACCTTACTCTTAGTTCTAGGGAATTACCTAGTGTTGATGAACCGGAACCTCAATCTTCATACAACTTTCCATCCTTAGATATACATCTAGGAGACAAAAGAGGAGCCGACCCACCCATCAACCCATGTAGTCCGGGTAGTCTTAGGATAAAGGTAGTGGACTCTAAGCCTTGTAGAGAGGAAGCCAATATAGGAGTGGAAAATGACCTTACATGCTTACATCACCCATTTATAATTGATCATAAGAAACATTATGGGTTTAAACTGGGTTTATTAGGTCAAGACGGATCCCCAACTAGTAGTCTCTCGAAGTTGATAGAAAATGATCCATTTCTAGGAGAAAATCTTAATCCACCCATTAACCCGATTTAATTTATTAAGGTTATGATGATAGGAGCACACCCCTTTGAGCATATAATTCATCCACCACTATTTTCTCATGTGGCATACTTCCACCCTAAGGGTGTGTATCGCTACTTCCACCCACACCTAATCCTAAATGTAGGAAAAACTTCCCTTTTATCCGTTAAATAAGGGTAGAGTCAGGCTCGTGACTCGAACAAAAACAAGCGCTTCTTGGGAGGCAACCCATGTTTTGTGTGATTTTATTTGTTTGATTGTTATTTGCTTCCGTATGCATGTTTTATTTTTATTGTTGGTTGATCATGTTTCTAAATTAAATAGTAGAAATACTTTACTTTGTTGTTTTGGCCTAGTCTTAACTCCACCTAAAGGTATTTTTGCAAATGATAAGTGTAAGGGGAAACCCCAAATATGTTTTTAAGAAACAAACCGATCATGATTCTCCACAATATTAAATGAACATGTATATTCGTATTCGTTAGAGTCACATGCTTGTATTGAGTCATAATGAAGTTTTGCAGGATTTTCCAGGAAGTAGGACCAAGTTTTTCCAGAAATTTTTCGGAAACTTAACATAAGAATTTCTGCAGGTCCATTCTGACGGCGTCACGAGTTTACTCTTGACGGCGTCAGGAGTAAAAATCTGGAAATTTTACCGGTTTTGTTTTTCTAACGGAGTCTTATGGTTTTTGTGAATTATTAAGTTTTATAATCTCCAGGAAATCTGCAAACTTCATTCCACAAGCATTATATCTTACTTTGTTTTCTAGGATTTAGTAACTTATATAGGATGCCGCCGATTTTACGCGAGGTTGTCTTGTCTATTTTTGTCAGGATTTACAGGTTATGTTTAACAAGGAGATGATTTATATTCTGGAAGGGAAGCTTTGATTGTTCATTTTCTTGGAGGAAGATCTAACCTGGCCAACCTATTATCCATACCGAGCGAATCAGGGGAGTATTTGATTTCATTCTTTTTACTTTTTTCACTTTTACATTCTTTACTTGAACATTGGGGACAATGTTCATCTTAAGTGTAAGGGGAGGGTAAAAAGATGATACCTTACATATGCACTTTCGCTTGAGTTTGTTTTGTTTGATAGTAGATGTGTAATAAAACTATGAGAAATACTTGTTAGTGTAATTTTAGCGCCAAATTTAAAATTTTTTACAACATTTAGGAGTGAAACTTTAGCCATAGCAAGCATCTCATGGATAGGAGATTGTATGACTAGCACATAACCGTATATTCAGAAAAATTTTCCACCTAAATATGTGAGGTTCGCCTTTAGATTTGATAGGAAAGCATTCATTATTAGTGCTTATGAGTGTACCGGTAGCATTTAGATTCTAGAACTTGCGTTAGTGATGCATCCCGAGACCGCTAGTGAGACTACATTCGTGTGGTAGGATTTACTACATGATAAGAGGCATTAGGATCACCCTTGTGTTAAACCCGTATCATAATTACTGGACCATTTAAGTCATATTACTTGGCTAGTTAAGTCAACTAATTTTTCCCATACCCTTAGCGTTGTACTCATTTTTAGTACACGAAACTCCTAGTACACCCCCTCCGAGCCTATCTTTTCGTTTCTAACTTTAAGCATTTTACTTAAAGGAAGAATTTGTTACACCCCACTTAAATGTACACCCAAATCGCCTTAGCCTTCCGTGTATGCGCTCATTTTTAGTGCATTATTGTTATTTGTTAAACCCTAAGTTAACTTTCTAATTGATTACATGGTTGCTAAGCCGAGTCATATCCTTGTACATATTGTTTTGGGACGATTGGGACTCATGGGTAAGTACTTATTTTATGGAGTAATGGGGAAGAACATCATTTATTACCCCCATATGTGCGTTAATCTTAAAAGTGCTCCAAGTGTTTTAATTTTCTTAATTCGAGTCATTAGATTAGTTAATTGTAAAGTATGTAAAAATTCAAGTGTAAGGGAAATGTTCATTCCCTATGATGTATTATTTTGGATGGTAGGGTAAGAGTGTATGCAAAAAAAAAAAAAAAAAAAAAAAAAAAAAAAAAAAAAATCGAAAAAATCAAGAAAAAAAATAGAAAAAGGAAAAAGAGAAAAACATACGGACTATCATCCCTTTTTATTCTATGTTCATTTTATGTTTTTGTTATTTCTCATTTATTAGCTTAAGTCGAGTCTAGTCTTGGCTTAGCAACGCCATATTATACATGTAATTAACCAAGATTGTTAACTCGCCACCAGTAAAACTTCCTTTATCCAACAAAACCGTGTAATTCATATCCCTATACCTAACGTTACAAACCTTTAAAAGACCTCTTTGATAGTTTATCCTAGGTGCTTACGCCATGTGGTGGAGGTTTGATCCTTTCCCAAGCCTATGGTAATCTATTTTGCTATGACAGGTAGTGAGAGATATCTTCCATTTCCATAATGTTATATTACTTTATTACACCCGAGAGATGTGAGTATCTAAAAACTATTTGTGAGGTGCTAGTGTATGACCTCCGAGCTTGTCTATTGGTCTTTAGTGGAACGATTATTTGTTTTAATTACTTTTATATTAGTGTTAAATGACCCCTAACTTGTCTTTTGACTAGAATAAAAGCGCATTTGCTTGAGGACAAGCAAATCTCAAGTGTAAGGGTATATGATAAGGCGAAAAATGAACCACTTTTAGGGGGTCATTTAAGCCCGAATCCGAATTTATTTGATCAAATATTGCCCTAAATCGTTCCTTTTGTGATTTTAGGTACTTGGAGAGTGAATTCTGGAAAAGAAGCCATTTTGGACGTTTTTGGAGCATAAAAGTGAAGAAAACGGCAAAGTCTCAATTTTCCATGCTGGGAACAGTAGGTGACGGCGTCAAGAGTAATTTCCTGACGGCGTCAAACCTCAATAATAAAATCCGAGAGTTCATGAAGGCGTCAAGAGTTTTCATGACGGCGTCAAACCCCAAGAATTAAAATCCGTAGTTGATGACGGCGTCACACACAGGGTGTCAAGAGTAATTTGTGTGACGGCCTAGGCCTTGACGGCGTCAGAAGTAGATCAAGGCCGTCCGAGGAAGTATTTGGCGGCGAGATGACGGCGTCACACCTTTGTTCTTGACGCCGTCATCCCTATTTTCCTATATATAGTTTTCTAGTTTTTCACATTTAAGGAGAGAAGTTTTGGGAGAAACCCTAAGTACGATTTTGGTGTAACTTTACAGGTTTTTCAAGGGTTCCAACCCCTTGAGACCTTGCATGATTAATCAAGATAAGTGTTCTTCTAATTCAATCAATATGTCTATGTGTTGGTTGTCTATATCTTGTTCTTGTCTTAATTCTATCATGCTAGGCTAGATCTCTTTTGTGTTTGCTTAGATCTAATGAAACCTAGATATTGATTATGTGTTGATTACTTGTTTATTCTTGTCTTGGATGAATGATTTATATGTTAGGCTTAAGAAAACTGGCAGATCTCCAAATGGTAACATGCTTGAACGTCTTAAGAAACATGAACCGAGGCGCACTAGGTCTTTATTGGTTGTATTTAATGCATGAGCCACTGTTTACAATCCCTATAGTTGTGTTGGGCATGGTGTAGGAGGAGATAAGAGCTCATAGAATTGGGGAGTTATGTGTGCCACCCCATGAATGGTATTAAGGAATACGATCCGTCATCCATGCAATTATAACAAGTAATTAACGTGTAAAAGATATCTAGGGAGTAGTGAAATCTAAGTAAACACATTTTCTCCAATTACTGCTCACAACTTTAGTATTAATTAGTTTATTTTCATTTTTATTATTTTATTTTGATTGAATCTTAGTATTGGGTTAGTTGAATAGCAACTAATTCCGCCCACTCTTCCAAAACCCGAGATTTTAATTTGCTTTCTAAAAAATATAAAAACACAAAAATAATCATCCCTCACCTTTAGAACTAGTATTTAGGCTTTCTAATCCTAGCGACACTATTCCTAAGCTGAACTATCAATCCCCCGGTACTTGTCACTATACTATACTACAACGATCAGGTACACTGCCTGGTGGGGGTTGTAAGCTTCTCGAGATCCCTCGAGAGGTAAAGCCTGTTGCGATTCCCACGCATCTAGTTTTTGGCGCCGCAGCCCGGGGAATAGTTATTGTCTAGGTTAGAATTTCTTTTTATTAGGTCTACTTGCTAGATTCCTTTCTAGTAAGATTTTATTTTTATTTTTAGGTTCTCTTTAGTCTATCTTTTCTTTGTGTCTTTGTTTGTAAAAACCTTTCCATTGACTACTTCGTTAGCCATTATGGAGAACGCGAATCCACCAAGTCCGACACTAGAATATTACCAGAAAAAATATAATTACACCAGTTTGGATATACCAAGATGGACGAATGAAATGAGGCGGACAGGATCTTATATTGATTTTATTGAGTACCTTGAGAAAAGAGACCAAGTGCATAAGACTTTTAAAGAATTCACCTTAGGAGCTCCATCAACCCCTCAAAATGCCTCACTTTGTGAAACCTATGCACCATATAAGCCTTCACCTAGGATAGTTTCATATGAGCCACCTAGCTGCATGTCATGGTTAGGCCCTACCATAATACAGGATGAACACATAGGTGACCTTGATGTGATGGAGGATGTAGCCAAACATGATCACATTGATCAAAAAGACCTAGGTTTTATGATCGATGATGATGAATCTCAAGAAACAGATGATGAATCTCTTGGGCAATTTGTATATAGCAGTCAGAATATTGAAGATGATCCTTATAATTTGGACATAGAAGTTGAGATGCCTAGAGAAGCACGTGAGATACTTGGGAGAATGTTAGGGCTAGATCCTGACACATGGAATGATGAGGTGAACAACATAAGCCAACAAAATACTCAACCATCATTTGAGGAATACACCCCACCCGTGACTTACCCGGAAGAAGTAGAAGAGACTATAGGAGCCCCAATAGAGGTAGAACCCTTGTACCAAACACCACTAGAGGGTATAGGTTTAAATACTTGTAGTGATAACCTTACTCTTAGTTCTAGGGAATTACCTAGTGTTGATGAACCGGAACCTCAATCTTCATACAACTTTCCATCCTTAGATATACATCTAGGAGACAAAAGAGGAGCCGACCCACCCATCAACCCATGTAGTCCGGGTAGTCTTAGGATAAAGGTAGTGGACTCTAAGCCTTGTAGAGAGGAAGCCAATATAGGAGTGGAAAATGACCTTACATGCTTACATCACCCATTTATAATTGATCATAAGAAACATTATGGGTTTAAACTGGGTTTATTAGGTCAAGACGGATCCCCAACTAGTAGTCTCTCGAAGTTGATAGAAAATGATCCATTTCTAGGAGAAAATCTTAATCCACCCATTAACCCGATTTAATTTATTAAGGTTATGATGATAGGAGCACACCCCTTTGAGCATATAATTCATCCACCACTATTTTCTCATGTGGCATACTTCCACCCTAAGGGTGTGTATCGCTACTTCCACCCACACCTAATCCTAAATGTAGGAAAAACTTCCCTTTTATCCGTTAAATAAGGGTAGAGTCAGGCTCGTGACTCGAACAAAAACAAGCGCTTCTTGGGAGGCAACCCATGTTTTGTGTGATTTTATTTGTTTGATTGTTATTTGCTTCCGTATGCATGTTTTATTTTTATTGTTGGTTGATCATGTTTCTAAATTAAATAGTAGAAATACTTTACTTTGTTGTTTTGGCCTAGTCTTAACTCCACCTAAAGGTATTTTTGCAAATGATAAGTGTAAGGGGAAACCCCAAATATGTTTTTAAGAAACAAACCGATCATGATTCTCCACAATATTAAATGAACATGTATATTCGTATTCGTTAGAGTCACATGCTTGTATTGAGTCATAATGAAGTTTTGCAGGATTTTCCAGGAAGTAGGACCAAGTTTTTCCAGAAATTTTTCGGAAACTTAACATAAGAATTTCTGCAGGTTCATTCTGACGGCGTCACGAGTTTACTCTTGACGGCGTCAGGAGTAAAAATCTGGAAATTTTACCGGTTTTGTTTTTCTAACGGAGTCTTATGGTTTTTGTGAATTATTAAGTTTTATAATCTCCAGGAAATCTGCAAACTTCATTCCACAAGCATTATATCTTACTTTGTTTTCTAGGATTTAGTAACTTATATAGGATGCCGCCGATTTTACGCGAGGTTGTCTTGTCTATTTTTGTCAGGATTTACAGGTTATGTTTAACAAGGAGATGATTTATATTCTGGAAGGGAAGCTTTGATTGTTCATTTTCTTGGAGGAAGATCTAACCTGGCCAACCTATTATCCATACCGAGCGAATCAGGGGAGTATTTGATTTCATTCTTTTTACTTTTTTCACTTTTACATTCTTTACTTGAACATTGGGGACAATGTTCATCTTAAGTGTAAGGGGAGGGTAAAAAGATGATACCTTACATATGCACTTTCGCTTGAGTTTGTTTTGTTTGATAGTAGATGTGTAATAAAACTATGAGAAATACTTGTTAGTGTAATTTTAGCGCCAAATTTAAAATTTTTTACAACATTTAGGAGTGAAACTTTAGCCATAGCAAGCATCTCATGGATAGGAGATTGTATGACTAGCACATAACCGTATATTCAGAAAAATTTTCCACCTAAATATGTGAGGTTCGCCTTTAGATTTGATAGGAAAGCATTCATTATTAGTGCTTATGAGTGTACCGGTAGCATTTAGATTCTAGAACTTGCGTTAGTGATGCATCCCGAGACCGCTAGTGAGACTACATTCGTGTGGTAGGATTTACTACATGATAAGAGGCATTAGGATCACCCTTGTGTTAAACCCGTATCATAATTACTGGACCATTTAAGTCATATTACTTGGCTAGTTAAGTCAACTAATTTTTCCCATACCCTTAGCGTTGTACTCATTTTTAGTACACGAAACTCCTAGTACACCCCCTCCGAGCCTATCTTTTCGTTTCTAACTTTAAGCATTTTACTTAAAGGAAGAATTTGTTACACCCCACTTAAATGTACACCCAAATCGCCTTAGCCTTCCGTGTATGCGCTCATTTTTAGTGCATTATTGTTATTTGTTAAACCCTAAGTTAACTTTCTAATTGATTACATGGTTGCTAAGCCGAGTCATATCCTTGTACATATTGTTTTGGGACGATTGGGACTCATGGGTAAGTACTTATTTTATGGAGTAATGGGGAAGAACATCATTTATTACCCCCATATGTGCGTTAATCTTAAAAGTGCTCCAAGTGTTTTAATTTTCTTAATTCGAGTCATTAGATTAGTTAATTGTAAAGTATGTAAAAATTCAAGTGTAAGGGAAATGTTCATTCCCTATGATGTATTATTTTGGATGGTAGGGTAAGAGTGTATGCAAAAAAAAAATAAAAAATAAAAAAAAAAATCGAAAAAATCAAGAAAAAAAATAGAAAAAGGAAAAAGAGAAAAACATACGGACTATCATCCCTTTTTATTCTATGTTCATTTTATGTTTTTGTTATTTCTCATTTATTAGCTTAAGTCGAGTCTAGTCTTGGCTTAGCAACGCCATATTATACATGTAATTAACCAAGATTGTTAACTCGCCACCAGTAAAACTTCCTTTATCCAACAAAACCGTGTAATTCATATCCCTATACCTAACGTTACAAACCTTTAAAAGACCTCTTTGATAGTTTATCCTAGGTGCTTACGCCATGTGGTGGAGGTTTGATCCTTTCCCAAGCCTATGGTAATCTATTTTGCTATGACAGGTAGTGAGAGATATCTTCCATTTCCATAATGTTATATTACTTTATTACACCCGAGAGATGTGAGTATCTAAAAACTATTTGTGAGGTGCTAGTGTATGACCTCCGAGCTTGTCTATTGGTCTTTAGTGGAACGATTATTTGTTTTAATTACTTTTATATTAGTGTTAAATGACCCCTAACTTGTCTTTTGACTAGAATAAAAGCGCATTTGCTTGAGGACAAGCAAATCTCAAGTGTAAGGGTATATGATAAGGCGAAAAATGAACCACTTTTAGGGGGTCATTTAAGCCCGAATCCGAATTTATTTGATCAAATATTGCCCTAAATCGTTCCTTTTGTGATTTTAGGTACTTGGAGAGTGAATTCTGGAAAAGAAGCCATTTTGGACGTTTTTGGAGCATAAAAGTGAAGAAAACGGCAAAGTCTCAATTTTCCATGCTGGGAACAGTAGGTGACGGCGTCAAGAGTAATTTCCTGACGGCGTCAAACCTCAATAATAAAATCCGAGAGTTCATGAAGGCGTCAAGAGTTTTCATGACGGCGTCAAACCCCAAGAATTAAAATCCGTAGTTGATGACGGCGTCACACACAGGGTGTCAAGAGTAATTTGTGTGACGGCCTAGGCCTTGACGGCGTCAGAAGTAGATCAAGGCCGTCCGAGGAAGTATTTGGCGGCGAGATGACGGCGTCACACCTTTGTTCTTGACGCCGTCATCCCTATTTTCCTATATATAGTTTTCTAGTTTTTCACATTTAAGGAGAGAAGTTTTGGGAGAAACCCTAAGTACGATTTTGGTGTAACTTTACAGGTTTTTCAAGGGTTCCAACCCCTTGAGACCTTGCATGATTAATCAAGATAAGTGTTCTTCTAATTCAATCAATATGTCTATGTGTTGGTTGTCTATATCTTGTTCTTGTCTTAATTCTATCATGCTAGGCTAGATCTCTTTTGTGTTTGCTTAGATCTAATGAAACCTAGATATTGATTATGTGTTGATTACTTGTTTATTCTTGTCTTGGATGAATGATTTATATGTTAGGCTTAAGAAAACTGGCAGATCTCCAAATGGTAACATGCTTGAACGTCTTAAGAAACATGAACCGAGGCGCACTAGGTCTTTATTGGTTGTATTTAATGCATGAGCCACTGTTTACAATCCCTATAGTTGTGTTGGGCATGGTGTAGGAGGAGATAAGAGCTCATAGAATTGGGGAGTTATGTGTGCCACCCCATGAATGGTATTAAGGAATACGATCCGTCATCCATGCAATTATAACAAGTAATTAACGTGTAAAAGATATCTAGGGAGTAGTGAAATCTAAGTAAACACATTTTCTCCAATTACTGCTCACAACTTTAGTATTAATTAGTTTATTTTCATTTTTATTATTTTATTTTGATTGAATCTTAGTATTGGGTTAGTTGAATAGCAACTAATTCCGCCCACTCTTCCAAAACCCGAGATTTTAATTTGCTTTCTAAAAAATATAAAAACACAAAAATAATCATCCCTCACCTTTAGAACTAGTATTTAGGCTTTCTAATCCTAGCGACACTATTCCTAAGCTGAACTATCAATCCCCCGGTACTTGTCACTATACTATACTACAACGATCAGGTACACTGCCTGGTGGGGGTTGTAAGCTTCTCGAGAGGTAAAGCCTGTTGCGATTCCCACGCATCTAGTTTTTGGCGCCGCAGCCCGGGGAATAGTTATTGTCTAGGTTAGAATTTCTTTTTATTAGGTCTACTTGCTAGATTCCTTTCTAGTAAGATTTTATTTTTATTTTTAGGTTCTCTTTAGTCTATCTTTTCTTTGTGTCTTTGTTTGTAAAAACCTTTCCATTGACTACTTCGTTAGCCATTATGGAGAACGCGAATCCACCAAGTCCGACACTAGAATATTACCAGAAAAAATATAATTACACCAGTTTGGATATACCAAGATGGACGAATGAAATGAGGCGGACAGGATCTTATATTGATTTTATTGAGTACCTTGAGAAAAGAGACCAAGTGCATAAGACTTTTAAAGAATTCACCTTAGGAGCTCCATCAACCCCTCAAAATGCCTCACTTTGTGAAACCTATGCACCATATAAGCCTTCACCTAGGATAGTTTCATATGAGCCACCTAGCTGCATGTCATGGTTAGGCCCTACCATAATACAGGATGAACACATAGGTGACCTTGATGTGATGGAGGATGTAGCCAAACATGATCACATTGATCAAAAAGACCTAGGTTTTATGATCGATGATGATGAATCTCAAGAAACAGATGATGAATCTCTTGGGCAATTTGTATATAGCAGTCAGAATATTGAAGATGATCCTTATAATTTGGACATAGAAGTTGAGATGCCTAGAGAAGCACGTGAGATACTTGGGAGAATGTTAGGGCTAGATCCTGACACATGGAATGATGAGGTGAACAACATAAGCCAACAAAATACTCAACCATCATTTGAGGAATACACCCCACCCGTGACTTACCCGGAAGAAGTAGAAGAGACTATAGGAGCCCCAATAGAGGTAGAACCCTTGTACCAAACACCACTAGAGGGTATAGGTTTAAATACTTGTAGTGATAACCTTACTCTTAGTTCTAGGGAATTACCTAGTGTTGATGAACCGGAACCTCAATCTTCATACAACTTTCCATCCTTAGATATACATCTAGGAGACAAAAGAGGAGCCGACCCACCCATCAACCCATGTAGTCCGGGTAGTCTTAGGATAAAGGTAGTGGACTCTAAGCCTTGTAGAGAGGAAGCCAATATAGGAGTGGAAAATGACCTTACATGCTTACATCACCCATTTATAATTGATCATAAGAAACATTATGGGTTTAAACTGGGTTTATTAGGTCAAGACGGATCCCCAACTAGTAGTCTCTCGAAGTTGATAGAAAATGATCCATTTCTAGGAGAAAATCTTAATCCACCCATTAACCCGATTTAATTTATTAAGGTTATGATGATAGGAGCACACCCCTTTGAGCATATAATTCATCCACCACTATTTTCTCATGTGGCATACTTCCACCCTAAGGGTGTGTATCGCTACTTCCACCCACACCTAATCCTAAATGTAGGAAAAACTTCCCTTTTATCCGTTAAATAAGGGTAGAGTCAGGCTCGTGACTCGAACAAAAACAAGCGCTTCTTGGGAGGCAACCCATGTTTTGTGTGATTTTATTTGTTTGATTGTTATTTGCTTCCGTATGCATGTTTTATTTTTATTGTTGGTTGATCATGTTTCTAAATTAAATAGTAGAAATACTTTACTTTGTTGTTTTGGCCTAGTCTTAACTCCACCTAAAGGTATTTTTGCAAATGATAAGTGTAAGGGGAAACCCCAAATATGTTTTTAAGAAACAAACCGATCATGATTCTCCACAATATTAAATGAACATGTATATTCGTATTCGTTAGAGTCACATGCTTGTATTGAGTCATAATGAAGTTTTGCAGGATTTTCCAGGAAGTAGGACCAAGTTTTTCCAGAAATTTTCCGGAAACTTAACATAAGAATTTCTGCAGGTCCATTCTGACGGCGTCACGAGTTTACTCTTGACGGCGTCAGGAGTAAAAATCTGGAAATTTTACCGGTTTTGTTTTTCTAACGGAGTCTTATGGTTTTTGTGAATTATTAAGTTTTATAATCTCCAGGAAATCTGCAAACTTCATTCCACAAGCATTATATCTTACTTTGTTTTCTAGGATTTAGTAACTTATATAGGATGCCGCCGATTTTACGCGAGGTTGTCTTGTCTATTTTTGTCAGGATTTACAGGTTATGTTTAACAAGGAGATGATTTATATTCTGGAAGGGAAGCTTTGATTGTTCATTTTCTTGGAGGAAGATCTAACCTGGCCAACCTATTATCCATACCGAGCGAATCAGGGGAGTATTTGATTTCATTCTTTTTACTTTTTTCACTTTTACATTCTTTACTTGAACATTGGGGACAATGTTCATCTTAAGTGTAAGGGGAGGGTAAAAAGATGATACCTTACATATGCACTTTCGCTTGAGTTTGTTTTGTTTGATAGTAGATGTGTAATAAAACTATGAGAAATACTTGTTAGTGTAATTTTAGCGCCAAATTTAAAATTTTTTACAACATTTAGGAGTGAAACTTTAGCCATAGCAAGCATCTCATGGATAGGAGATTGTATGACTAGCACATAACCGTATATTCAGAAAAATTTTCCACCTAAATATGTGAGGTTCGCCTTTAGATTTGATAGGAAAGCATTCATTATTAGTGCTTATGAGTGTACCGGTAGCATTTAGATTCTAGAACTTGCGTTAGTGATGCATCCCGAGACCGCTAGTGAGACTACATTCGTGTGGTAGGATTTACTACATGATAAGAGGCATTAGGATCACCCTTGTGTTAAACCCGTATCATAATTACTTGACCATTTAAGTCATATTACTTGGCTAGTTAAGTCAACTAATTTTTCCCATACCCTTAGCGTTGTACTCATTTTTAGTACACGAAACTCCTAGTACACCCCCTCCGAGCCTATCTTTTCGTTTCTAACTTTAAGCATTTTACTTAAAGGAAGAATTTGTTACACCCCACTTAAATGTACACCCAAATCGCCTTAGCCTTCCATGTATGCGCTCATTTTTAGTGCATTATTGTTATTTGTTAAACCCTAAGTTAACTTTCTAATTGATTACATGGTTGCTAAGCCGAGTCATATCCTTGTACATATTGTTTTGGGACGATTGGGACTCATGGGTAAGTACTTATTTTATGGAGTAATGGGGAAGAACATCATTTATTACCCCCATATGTGCGTTAATCTTAAAAGTGCTCCAAGTGTTTTAATTTTCTTAATTCGAGTCATTAGATTAGTTAATTGTAAAGTATGTAAAAATTCAAGTGTAAGGGAAATGTTCATTCCCTATGATGTATTATTTTGGATGGTAGGGTAAGAGTGTATGCAAAAAAAAAAAAAAAAAAAAAAAAAAAAAAAAAATCGAAAAAATCAAGAAAAACAATAGAAAAAGGAAAAAGAGAAAAACATACGGACTATCATCCCTTTTTATTCTATGTTCATTTTATGTTTTTGTTATTTCTCATTTATTAGCTTAAGTCGAGTCTAGTCTTGGCTTAGCAACGCCATATTATACATGTAATTAACCAAGATTGTTAACTCGCCACCAGTAAAACTTCCTTTATCCAACAAAACCGTGTAATTCATATCCCTATACCTAACGTTACAAACCTTTAAAAGACCTCT
Source organism: Artemisia argyi (assembly GCA_030686995.1). NCBI lineage: Eukaryota > Viridiplantae > Streptophyta > Magnoliopsida > Asterales > Asteraceae > Artemisia > Artemisia argyi. Next base: position 79,772,330 of record CM060680.1, on the reverse strand, counting down.
TTGATAGTTTATCCTAGGTGCTTACGCCATGTGGTGGAGGTTTGATCCTTTCCCAAGCCTATGGTAATCTATTTTGCTATGACAGGTAGTGAGAGATATCTTCCATTTCCATAATGTTATATTACTTTATTACACCCGAGAGATGTGAGTATCTAAAAACTATTTGTGAGGTGCTAGTGTATGACCTCCGAGCTTGTCTATTGGTCTTTAGTGGAACGATTATTTGTTTTAATTACTTTTATATTAGTGTTAAATGACCCCTAACTTGTCTTTTGACTAGAATAAAAGCGCATTTGCTTGAGGACAAGCAAATCTCAAGTGTAAGGGTATATGATAAGGCGAAAAATGAACCACTTTTAGGGGGTCATTTAAGCCCGAATCCGAATTTATTTGATCAAATATTGCCCTAAATCGTTCCTTTTGTGATTTTAGGTACTTGGAGAGTGAATTCTGGAAAAGAAGCCATTTTGGACGTTTTTGGAGCATAAAAGTGAAGAAAACGGCAAAGTCTCAATTTTCCATGCTGGGAACAGTAGGTGACGGCGTCAAGAGTAATTTCCTGACGGCGTCAAACCTCAATAATAAAATCCGAGAGTTCATGAAGGCGTCAAGAGTTTTCATGACGGCGTCAAACCCCAAGAATTAAAATCCGTAGTTGATGACGGCGTCACACACAGGGTGTCAAGAGTAATTTGTGTGACGGCCTAGGCCTTGACGGCGTCAGAAGTAGATCAAGGCCGTCCGAGGAAGTATTTGGCGGCGAGATGACGGCGTCACACCTTTGTTCTTGACGCCGTCATCCCTATTTTCCTATATATAGTTTTCTAGTTTTTCACATTTAAGGAGAGAAGTTTTGGGAGAAACCCTAAGTACGATTTTGGTGTAACTTTACAGGTTTTTCAAGGGTTCCAACCCCTTGAGACCTTGCATGATTAATCAAGATAAGTGTTCTTCTAATTCAATCAATATGTCTATGTGTTGGTTGTCTATATCTTGTTCTTGTCTTAATTCTATCATGCTAGGCTAGATCTCTTTTGTGTTTGCTTAGATCTAATGAAACCTAGATATTGATTATGTGTTGATTACTTGTTTATTCTTGTCTTGGATGAATGATTTATATGTTAGGCTTAAGAAAACTGGCAGATCTCCAAATGGTAACATGCTTGAACGTCTTAAGAAACACGAACCGAGGCGCACTAGGTCTTTATTGGTTGTATTTAATGCATGAGCCACTGTTTAAAATCCCTATAGTTGTGCTGGGCATGGTGTAGGAGGAGATAAGAGCTCATAGAATTGGGGAGTTATGTGTGCCACCCCATGAATGGTATTAAGGAATACGATCTGTCATCCATGCAATTATAACAAGTAATTAACGTGTAAAAGATATCTAGGGAGTAGTGAAATCTAAGTAAACACATTTTCTCCAATTACTGCTCACAACTTTAGTATAAATTAGTTTATTTTCATTTTTATTATTTTATTTTGATTGCATCTTAGTATTGGGTTAGTTGAATAGCAACTAATTCCGCCCACTCTTCCAAAACCCGAGATTTTAATTTGCTTTCTAAAAAATATAAAAACACAAAAATAATCATCCCTCACCTTTAGAACTAGTATTTAGGCTTTCTAATCCTAGCGACACTATTCGTAAGCTGAACAATCAATCCCCCGGTACTTGTCACTATACTATACTACAACGATCAGGTACACTGCCTGGTGGGGGTTGTAAGCTTCTCGAGATCCCTCGAGAGGTAAAGCCTGTTGCGATTCCCACGCATCATTTCCCCAATTAACTTTTCCGCCTGCAAATTTATTTAGCCACTTTCTAAATGAAACTATATTTGCATCTGATTTGGTAGGCGTAAAATAGAGTTTTTGCCAATCAGAAGGATTCACTTCCATTAGTTTCTTTTCCTACAAGTTACATAATCTTTTAGCAAATCGAATACATCAGTTCGCATTAGGAGTTGAGGTGAGGGTGTACGGCTTTACGTCTTCGTGAAGAAGATACGTATCTGAGTCAATGATCAAATTCTGGCCAATATGGTACATCCATCTGCCAACAAATCGATCTATCCAAACAGAAAGTTTCTATATGAAGCAAATATCAATCTGCTATTACCAGGACTCACTGGCATACAGATAAAGATCAAAAGCACTTGTTTAGGTTGTTTTTCTTCCAATTTATCCTAAAATAATCAAAGCAAATATATTAAGTAAGTACCAAAAAAAGAAGGAAAGAATGTGAGATATAAATGATAGCCAACTGAACATACCATAGGTTTATCATACAAAGGAGTCTGTTAATTATTATGAGATTCAGAATCACAATCTAATAGGTTACAGTTGTTATTTTCAAGTAACAATCATCGCATGTAGATTCTTTTACCTTAAGAATCGCCTAATCCAAAGTGGTTATCGAACACGATCAGCTGCAATTTGTGATACGCTGAAAGGAAAATACCATAGTTGTTACGTATTTGAAACAGGATAGACAGATTGTTCCTAACCATGTGTATCATTTTTTAGCAAAAATATAACTACCTGGGTGAATGTGCGTATTTTCTGTTTTGGTAAGGCTTCACATATCAAATAATGACCACAGCTCAGCCTCCTGCTTACAATAAAACACCGCTTGGTAGTTGCTTACCAATACGCCTGAATTTCCTGATGCTTTTAAGACCACTGCACAGCTTCCAGTAATTGCATTTTAACCTCCATTTGACAGCCACAGTCTTTCCAGCTAACCTTTGGAACCTCAAGTATTACATGTAGTGCATCTAATATAGTGCTGAAAAAACCCCGTCATACTCGTTAAAGCCTTAATACATAGTGAATATGTAAGGCTACCTGCATTTTCAGTTGAATAATAAACAAACAGTATTCACAACTCCATAAAAAAAACAAATCGAATGTAAATAGATTGGCAACCTCAACCACCTTACACGGCTTCAATTCCCCATGAGAACTGCCATCCAAAACTTTTAGAAAGCACCATAACACATTCACGATACTCAGAAGCTTCATCATCAGCGTTCTCATTTGCAGAACTAAAAAATAGAAAATACGCGATGTATTCAATTCATAACATATTATTTTTCAAGTCGAAAAAGACCCAATATTAACACGGACAACCACACTTGCATCCGTTTATCAACAGAAAGCCCACGTTATACTTTTCTTTAACCTGCTTAGTTTGTAAATTTTTTTAAAAAAGGCCATACGAAGAAGCACATGCATAATAGGTTATTTCAACCACAAAAAATCGAGAAGCTTTCACATAAGGTTTCAGAAATTTATTGAAAGTGCTAAATAACAGGTACTAAGCTCGCCTGCCCAAACACCCCTATAACAGGTAATTCAAAAGTCCTTAAAAAGAAATCAAGAATTAACATAGGTGACCAATCAAAAAGCTAATATTTAGAACATCCTTTATACCCAACACATTTTGCCCACTTTCTCTCTTATTTGAATCTGTAGTAACTAAGCTCACCTTTTTTAGTTACGAATCTGAAACATTTTAACTATACACCAACAATCTAATTTAAGTTACTTAGCTGCTACTTCTAAGGATAAACATAAACACAACAAATAAGCAACCCCGAATCCAAAAAAAACTGTAACAAAAAATTACTAAACAATAAACATCATTAGAAAATCAAATGTTAGAAAAGAACCAAAAATATACTATCAAAACATGTTTAAGCAGAATCAGTTGTATGCAATAAAAACCAAAAACTTACAAAAATATAATAAATCCTAAAAATAAACTCAAAAGGATAAGCCTCTTATTGTGATATGTTATTAAAAACCTAAAAACGTGAGGAGTTCTGATGATTAGGGAGTAGGGTGCCTGTGACAAAAATAAATAACCTATTATGTTCAAATACAGTAATAACAAAGCTTTAGAAAAATAAAAACCTTAAATTAAACATACCTCATAATCTCATGTATCATACCATGATTGAATAGATTAGGGTTTTGTCGAGACCATGCATAGATTTGAATATGAGAAACAAATGTAGGCTCTATGGGAGCAGGCTCTGCTGATTAAAGAAAAAGCCAACACAAAAACAACTCCAATATTATCGAATGACAACTACAATATAAACATACCTCATGATGCCATGTATCATCGCGTGATTAAATAGATAACCTGCAACCAAAGCTAACAGTAGACAAATGTTATAAACAACATACGTATTACCAACAAAGAAGATGAACAACATGCACATCAAATCAGAAAAGAAAAAATATTGTGTGTGTGATAATGAGATGAATGAGTGATATTTGGGTTTTGGAGAAAAAAATACTCCGTATAATGAGTGGGCTTTATTTTACCTTTGTTTTAGATCAGGTATTATTATAAGAAGATATAAATTATGTTTTGGCCTTTTGATCACAACTTATGGATTGGCTCCATTGGTTGAGGTGTGCTTGATTTAGGAGTAATAGACGCAGGTTCGAATCTACCTTCATGATTTTTTTGGAAAAAAATAAATCCGAATTTTCAAGTGAAAAAATATAAATAAATGATTTCCGAATTTTCAAAAAATATTAAAAAAAATATAAATAAATCTGAATTTTCAAACAAAACGAAAATATTAAATCTAAATAAATGGTTTTCGAAATTAATATTAATGGAAATAATATTAGGTATTGCCCAGTCATCGATTAGTCATCGATGACTGGACAATGACCGTACAATGTTGACGTGTCCCTCCAGTTATATATATATATATATATATATATATATATATATATATATATATATATATATATATATATATATATATAGGGTGCCGTTATTGTGGTGTACACCCTTAAAATAGAAAAAAATAGGCACAGATCTGGACCGTTAGATGTATCATAATAAATCAGATTTAATTATATTTAATTATCATTATTAGATGGCATTATTGTAATAAACTTGAAATATAGTGGCATTGTGTAACTATTCTAGAAGCAAATACTAAAATAACGGTTTCATTTTTCTAATAGTGCAAATTTCAACGGCAACCATTATTCTTGTTCCCAGTTCCTTTTCTCAAATTTTTTATACAAACCTTTTTGCCTTTTCTTTTTCTTTAACGAATTTTGCCTTTTCATTGCTTAAAATCTTTTTTCAACTTTTTTTTAATATATTATTACACTGGGATCTTGATCAAAATATACAATGTGGCAACAAAATAATGACGTGATACATGAAAACATAATGGAGTAATACATAACTAATGAATTTTTTTTACATAACTCATACACATCATTTAAATAGAGTGACACATCCTTATATATATTGACACATTTGATACATATCCTTAGACATATTAACATATCGTTTTAATAAAGTGACATATTCCTATACATATTGGCACATCTTTTTAGTAGAGTGACACGTCAGTATACATTTTGACACACACATCCTATATTTGTAGTGGCACTAAATTTCTTGATACATGTATAGTGCCACATTCAAATTTTAGTGACATTTTTAGTGGCACACTATGTTTGTCACACAAATTATCTTGACACATATGTAATGACACACTAAATTTTTTTTATACGTTTGTAGTGACACACTAATTTTTATGACACATTTTTAATGACAAATTAAGTTTTGATGATACACTAGATTGAAATTATATATGATCCGAAGCAAAGACATCTTTGCCATGGTTCCACTAGCTATCCACTAGACTTGAATCTGAATAAAACTAAAATTGAAAAAAAGTGACTTGAAATAAATACCTTTTAAACATTAATTTATGTAGCACTACATAATATATATAACTAAAATAAAATCTTGTTGCTTTGCTTTTCAAAGATTTCATATGACGCAGGGTATGATAAGAATTAAGATGGAGACAAAGATTAAAAACCTCTCACTGGCAAAGTAAAGTAAGATTAAAAACCTTACAACTACAACTAATACATGAAACCATCATATATTTGAATTAAAACTTTACAATAACAACAACTGATTCATGAGAACTACAACTAATACATCATTCATAACAAGGTTTCAAACCTTCAACCAACGGACACACAAGCACTTTTAACCATCAATACACACACTTCCGTCACACATGACTTTCGTCACAAGTTGCAGCGGCAGCCGCGGCTACATATAAATCCGTTAGTGGTGGTGATGAGTCGGAATAGTCTCTCTTTTTTCCTAAACGTTGGTTGTGAATAGGGATGCCGCTCGCTAGAATCTTACAGCCGAAATAATCTAAAACCACTCGCCCGAATCGTAAACGTGGCGGGGTATGTTAGCGATAAAAGAAACGATTGTATATGCCGATTTTGGGTTATAAAAGGGTAGAGGTGCGGCGGAGGTAGTTGTTGTTGAGACTCACGATGGTCTAACGGAAACTGTCACAACTCACAACCCGATGTCTCCAACTACGAAACGGAAACACGATGGTCAAACGAGTGGGCTTTGTCGGCAAAACGGAAAAGGATGTCTCCAAAAAGAAGATCTCGCCGGAATAAAAAAGTGAGATATGAGATGGCCAGGGAGAGAAAACTCACAAAGCTGCAGATCCAATTTTTTAGTTTTTAATTTAATATGGGGTGAGATAATTGTAAAGTTAAGAGGAAGCTAAATTACCAATAATACTGATGAGGCAAAAAATGATCCGTTTTTAGGGGGTCATTTAAGCCCGAATCCGAATTTATTTGATCAAATATTGCCCTAAATCGTTCCTTTTGTGATTTTAGGTGTTTGGAGAGTGAATTCTGGAAAAGAGGCTATTTTGGACGTTTTTGGAGCATAAAGTGAAGAAAACGACAAAGTACCAAAAATCCAAGCTGGAAATACAAGGTGACGGCGTCAAGGGTTTGCTCTTGACGGCGTCAGACATGAAGAATAATTTACCGTAGCTGGTGACGGCGTCAGATGGAGTTATGACGGCGTCAAAGTGGCCAAGATTAATTTACCGAAGGTGGTGACGGCGTCACATAGGCCGTCACGATTGGATCTAGGGCGTCCGAGGAAGTGTATGGCGGCGAGTTGACGGCGTCAGATTTTACTCTTGACGCCGTCAGGACGATTTTCCTATATATAGTTTTCTAGTTTTTTCATTAAAAAGAAGAAAAAAAGAGAGAAGTTTTGGTAAAACCCTAAAGACGATTTTGGTGCCTCTTTTACAGGTTTTTCAAGGGTTCGAAACCCTTGAGACCTTGCATTGTAATTGAGATAAGTATACTCTTAATTCAATCAATATGTCTATGTGTTGGTTGTTTATCTTTTGTTCTTATCTTAATTCTACTATGCTAGGCTAGATCTCTCTTGTGTTTGCTTAGATCTAATGAAACCTAGATGTTGATTATGTGTTGATTACTTGTCTATTCTTGTTTTGAATGAATGATTTTATATGTTAGGCTTAAGAAAACTGGCAGATCTCCAAATGGTAACATGCTTGAACGTCTTAAGAAACATGAACCGAGGCGTACTAGGTCTTTATTGGTTGTATTTAATGCATGAGCCACTGTTTACAATCCCTATAGTTGTGCTGGGTCATGGTGTAGGAGGAGATAAGAGCTCATAGAGTTGGGGAGTTATGTATGCCACTCCACGAATGGTATTAAGGAATACAACCCGTCATTCATACAAGTGTAACAAGTAATTGACATGTAAAAGATATCTAGGGAGTAATGAAGTCTAAGTAAACACAATTTCTCCACATACTGCTCACAACCTTAGTTTAATATTAGTTTAAATTTCATTTTCATTAGTTTAATTAGTTACAAAGTAGTTTTTGGGTTAGTTGAATAGCAACTAATTCCGCCCACTCTTTCAAAACCCGAGATTTTAATTGCTTTCATAAAATTATAAAAATACAAAAATAATCATCTTTCATCTCTAGAACTATTAATTAGGTTTTCTAATCCTAGCGACACTATTCCTAAGCTGAACGATCAATCCCCCGGTACTTGTCACTATACTATACTACAACGATCAGGTACACTGCCTGGTGGGGGTTGTAAGCCTCGCGAGATCCCTCGAGAGGTAAAGCAAGGTGCGATTCCCACGCATCAAGTTTTTGGCGCCGTTGCCGGGGAATAGTTATTGTCTAGGTTAGGATTTCTTTTTATTAGGTCTACTTGCTAGATTCCTTTCTAGTAAGATTTTATTTTTATTTTTAGGTCTTCTTTAGTCTATCTTATTTCTTCGTGCCTTTGTTTGTAACTCTTCACCATTCACCATCATGGCAACCAACGAATTCTCCAACCTTAGGATCACTAGAAGTCGTAGCACCACTAAAGACCTCGTCTTGCCTTATGCAGAACCCGAAAGAGAAATGTGTAGGTTAAGACGAACTCACTCAACACCTGAACCATCCAGCATTGCTATCGACTTTGATGCACCTCTCTCTGAAGAAAATTCAGAAAATCACATCACAACCCCGAGCTCCCACAATGAGACGAATACTCCTATAATACCTCCTCCTAAGCGTCTCAAGGATTACTCTTCTCCAACTCCTCGTGGGTTTTCCAATGCCATTGTTTATCCAAACGAACACACCAACGAGGTCTTGCATGCGAATGATATTTGGCTTGTCAAAAGTGTGTGTAAGTTCCACGGACTTGATGAGGAAAATCCGATCCAACACATCAAGGACTTCCTAAAAATAGTGGATACCATCCATACGGGTGGGACTACTAGAAATACATCCCGACTGCGATTCTTCCCTTTTACCTTATACGGAAAAGCCCAAGAATGGTATAACAAACTCCCTTCCGAATCTATTTTCACATGGGAGCAACTCATATCCAAGTTCTATGAGAAGTTCTTTCCACCTGGAAAAACCTCAGCATTCAGGGATAGGATCCTTCGTTTCCGAAAGGGGAAGGATGAACCCTTCCATAAAGCGTGGACTAGATTCAAAGATTTAATAAGACAAGTTCCACATCATGGCATTGAACTTTGGCTCTTGGTCCAAATCTTTTACGAAAATATCTCCTCTAATGACCGGAACGGAATCAACCAATCTAGGAAAGGAAGATTGGCCAATCTTAGTGCCGAGGAAGGATGGGACAGGATTGAAGAATATGCCCAAGACCTGGATGACACTTGGGATGAACCTGAGTCGACTATCGGCATTTCTGAAACCACCTCGGATCGATTGAGCAAAGTTCACAAAAGAATGGATTGCCTTGCTGGATCACAACCACCTAAAATGCTGTCTAATCCTTACTTGATCTGCGATTACTGTGGAGGTCCGCATGAGGTGGAGGAATGCGGAGGAGCAGCCACAACTGAACATGCATGCTTGTCAGGAGGAGACATTTATGCTGATCCCTCCCTTTTGCCTTTCTACCAAAATGATGATTATACCCTTTGTGGAAATCTGGTAAGGAAAAGAGAAGGGGAGGGAGGCCCTGAATTCAAGATCAGGAGCAATTTCGAAGATGACCTTGGTCACTTCACTCAAGAAAAAGACTTGCAAATGAAAGGGCTTAATGAGCTTTTCGACGAACAGCAGGAGGATGTCGGTGAATTCTTCAGCAAGCTTAACTCAACCCTAGATAACCTCCAACCACCGTCAGAAAGAGGAAAAGATCCCATGCTCGCGATAACCACACGGGCCGGAACGACAACCAAGGACCCTCCTTACCCAAATTCGTCCCCAATCACACTCAATTCAGACAAACCTGGGGAGGAGGAGCAGGATGTCGTCATTGGCACCCCGGACCAACCACCAGTAACAACCCCCTCCCCATCAGCCCTTCCTAACCCACCTGTAAGAATTCCATACCCATCCCGACTAAGGAACCAAAAAACGGAGAATGATAACAAGAGGTTCTTGTCATACCTAAAAGACTCGGTTGTCACCATACCTCTCCTGGATGCTTGCTATCACATGCCAAAGTATAGCACATATTTCAAAAAACTGCTCGCTAACAGGAAGAAGCTCGAGGGTCTTGTAACCCTAGGGGAAGAATGCTCAGTGGTGACCCATAAAGGGCTACCAAAGAAGGTAGACGATCCGGGCAGCTTCACCTTGCCATGCTCTATAGGTCCTCTAACAATCAAGAATGCTCTTGCCGATTTGGGAGCAAGTATCAACCTCATGCCTCTCTCTATGTTCCGTAAACTAGGATATTCCGGATTGAAGCCTACCCGTATGAACATCCAACTAGCCGATAGATCAGTCAAATATCCCGAAGGAATATGTGAGAACGTGCTAGTCAAGGTTGGGAAATTCAAATTCCCTGTCGACTTCGTAATCCTGGATATGGAGGAGGACGACGTGGTACCTATCATTTTAGGTAGACCATTTCTTGCTACCGCTCGTGCAGTCATCGATGTCTACGATGGCAAATTGACCTTACGAGTAGGAGACGATAGCACAACCTTCGACATTAAGGATTCTATGGACCTCTCCCTCGAAGCATCCAACCGGCTCTACTTTATCGGGGAAGTAGATGAGCTCACAGATATCATTGATGACTGCATCGATGAACAAATCGATGAAGGCTGGCTACGGGACGAGAGTTTTCTTCCTTTGCTGGAGGTGGAAAAGACGGAGGAAGTTAATGCAGTCTCCTTCTACCCCAGACAAGAGACAACGGAGCATCTCGAGCTCCGAAAGCCCGAGAACAAGCTAAAACCTTCTATTATCTAGCCCCCTGACGTTGATCTTAAAGAACTCCCTAATCATTTGGAGTATGCCTTTCTTCAGGGAGAAAACCAACTCCCGGTAATCATAAATTCTTCCTTGGAAAAAGAACAAAAAGTTAAACTCTTAGAGGTCCTGAAGAAATACAAGGGGGTACTCGCATGGAGTGTGGCCGACATTAAGGGGATTGACTCCACTTTTTGCACACATAAGATTCTTATGGAGGAAGATTATAAACCCACTGTGCAACCCCAGAGGCGAGTTAACCCTAACATTAAGGAGGTAGTGAAGAAGGAAGTTATCAAACTTTTGGATGCAGGACTGATTTACCCAATCTCGGATAGCCCATGGGTTAGTCCTGTGCAGGTTGTACCTAAAAAGGGTGGAATGACTGTAGTAAAAAATGACAAGGGTGAGATGGTGCCACAGAGAACTGTCACTGGATGGCGGGTATGCATTGACTATCGAAAGCTCAACGATGCCACGAGGAAAGATCACTTTCCCTTACCATTCATTGATCAGATGTTAGAAAGATTATCTGGACACGAGTACTATTGCTTCTTAGATGGATTCTCTGGATATTTTCAAATCCCCATAGCACCTGAGGACCAAGAAAAGACCACGTTTACTTGCCCTTATGGAACGTTTGCCTACAAACGGATGCCTTTTGGGCTATGTAATGCCCCCGCCACTTTCCAACGTTGCATGACCGCAATCTTTCACGAACTCATGGAAGACAGCATGGAAGTATTCATGGATGACTTTTCAATCTTCGGGAACTCCTTCGACCGCTGTCTTGCTAATTTAGAAAAGATGCTTAAACGTTGCGAGGAAACCAACTTGGTGTTGAACTGGGAAAAGTGTCATTTCATGGTAAAGGAAGGGATTGTGTTGGGCCATAAGATTTCAGGGAATGGGATAGAGGTGGACCAAGCTAAGGTTGAAGCTATATCTAAGTTACCATACCCCACAACTGTTAAGGCAATACGCAGCTTTTTGGGGCACGCCGGATTTTATCGGAGATTCATCAAAGACTTCTCCAAAATTGACCGGCCAATGACTCAATTGCTTGTGAAGGATGCTCCATTCGATTTTTCCCAAGAATGCAAGGATGCTTTCGACCTCCTAAAAAGGGAACTCACTCAAGCTCCAATCATGATCACACCCAACTGGGAGTTACCATTTGAAATAATGTGTGACGCTAGCGACTTCGCTGTCGGGGCTGTATTAGGTCAGCGACGTGACAAGCTTTTCCAACCTATTTACTATGCTAGCAAAACCATGAATCCCGCCCAAGAGAACTACTCCACCACCGAAAAAGAATTATTAGCCGTAGTGTTTGCATTCGACAAGTTCCGACAATATCTTGTCCTTTCAAAGACAGTCGTCTTCACTGACCACTCGGCTCTTAGATATCTGTTTGCGAAATAGGACGCCAAGCCACGACTAATTCGGTGGATCTTGTTGCTACAAGAATTTGATGTTGAGATTCGCGATAAGAGGGGGGCAGAGAATCTAGCCGCCGATCATCTATCTCGCCTGGAAAACCCCTTGGATAAACACGATAGAAGTGAAATTAAGGATTCGTTTCCCGACGAACAACTGATGTCTATCCTTGATTCGGAACCATGGTACGCCGACTTCGCCAATTACTTCGCAAGTAGATGTAGACTTGTTCCTGAACACCTGACCAAATACGAAAGGAAGGGGTTCTTTTCCCAGCTGAAATATTACTTCTGGGATGAACCATTTTTATTCCGAAGGTGTCCTGACCACATTATAAGGCGTTGTGTTTCGGAGAATGAGGCAGTGAAGATCATGAGGGAATGTCACTCCGGTCCCTCTGGAGGGCATCATGGGATAAATGTTACTGCTCGAAAGATTCTCGATGCAGGATTCTATTGGCCCACAATTTTCCGTGATGTAAAAGATATGGTACAAGCGTGTGATGCATGTCAACGGGCTGGAAATATATCACATAGGGATGAGGCACCTCAGAACTTTATACAAGTTTGTGAGGTATTCGATGTTTGGGGGATTGACTTTATGGGACCCTTTCCATCCTCAGGAGGAAACGAGTACATCTTGGTCGCCATTGACTATGTTTCGAAATGGGTTGAAGCACAAGCCCTTAGGACTAATGATGCTAGAGTGGTCATTCATTTCCTAAAAAAGCTTTTCGCAAGATTCGGGATTCCGAAGGCTCTCATCAGTGATAGGGGGACACATTTTTGCAACGCGCAAATGGAAAAGGTCATGAAGAGGTATGGAGTACCCCACCGATTCTCCACCGCCTATCATCCACAGACCAATGGCCAAGTCGAAAACACCAATAGAGCTATTAAAAGAATACTTGAAAAAACGGTTAGTCAAAACAGAAAGAACTGGTCATTCAAACTCGACGAAGCCTTATGGGCATTCCAAACTGCTTACAAAACACCTATTGGAACGACCCCGTTCCGCATGGTGTATGGTAAGGCATGTCACTTACCGGTAGAATTAGAACACAAGGCTTATTGGGCGCTTAAGGCATGCAACTTAGATTACACAACTGCGGGGAACCATAGGTTTTTGCAATTACACGAGCTTGATGAACTTAGATTAGAAGCCTACGAATCCTCCATCACATATAAAGAGAGAGCTAAAAGATGGCATGATCAAAGAATTAAGAAACCCAAAGAATTTTCAGAAGGAGACAAGGTCCTATTATACAATTCTCGGTTGCGATTATTTCCGGGAAAACTTAAGTCTAGATGGTATGGGCCGTTCACGGTGAAGAATTCCTCTAAATTTGGAGCTGTAGTGTTAGTTGATGACGAGGGTAGGGAATTCACGGTTAACATACAACGTGTAAAACATTACCAAGAAAATAACAATGAAATGATTAATGAGGAGGATGTGATGTTTGATGATGAAATCACGTAGTAACCCACGACTTTGAGTCTAGCTACAAGACTCGTAAATAAAGAAAAGCGCTTCTTGGGAGGCAACCCATGTTTTGTGTGAATTTTATTTGTTTGATTGTTATTTGCTTCCGTATGCATGTTTTATTTTTATTGTTGGTTGATCATGTTTCTCAATTAAAATGTGAAATACTTTATTATGTTGTTTAGCCTAGTCTTAACTCCAACCTAAAGGTATTTTTGCAAAAGATAAGTGTAAGGGGAAACCCCAAATATGTTTTTAAGAAACAAACCGATCATGATTATCCACAATATTTAATGAACATGTATATTCGTATTTGTTAGAGTCAAATGCTTGTATTGAGTCATAATGAAGTTTTGCAGGATTTTCCAGGAAGTAGGACAAAGTTTTTCCAGAAATTTTTCGGAAACTTAACATAAAGATTTCTGCAGGTCCATTCTGACGGCGTCAGGCAATTGCTCTTGACGGCGTCAGGAGTTAAAAATCTGGAAATTTTACCAGTTTTGTTTTTCTAACGGAGTCTTATAGTTTTTGTGAATTATTAAGTTTTATAATCTCCAGGAAATCTGCAAACTTCATTCCACAAGCATTATATCTTATTTTGTTTTCTAGGATTTAGTAACTTATATAGGATGCCGCCGATTTTACGCGAGGTTGCCTTGTCTACTTTTGTCAGGATTTACAGGTTATTTGAGACAAGAAGATGATTTATATTCTGGAAGGGAAGCTTTGATTGTTCATTTTCTTGGAGGAAGATTTAACCTGGCCAACTAAAATCCATACCGAGCGAATCAGGGGAGTATTTGATTTCATTCTCTTTACTTTTTAACTTTTACATTCTTTACTTGAACATTGGGGACAATGTTCATCTTAAGTGTAAGGGGAGGGTAAAAAGATGATACCTTACATATGCACTTTCGCTTGAGTTTGTTTTGTTTGATAGTAGATGAGTAATAAAACTATGAGAAATACTTGTTAGTGTAATTTTAGCGCCAAATTTAAAATTTTTTACAACATTTAGGAGTGAAACTTTAGCCATAGCAAGCGTCTCATGGATAGGAGATTGTATGACTAGCACATAACCGTATATTCAGAAAAATTTTCCATCCAAAAATGTGAGGTTCGCCTTTAGATTTGATAGGAAAAGCATTCATTATTAGTGCTTATGAGTGTACCGGTAGCATTTAGATTCTAGAACTTGCGTTAGTGATGCATCCCGAGACCGCTAGTGAGACTACATTCGTGTGGTAGGATTTACTACATGATAAGAGGCATTAGGATCACCCTTGTGTTAAACCCGTATTATAATTACTTGACCATTTAAGTCATATTACTTGGCTAGTTAAGTCAACTAATTTTTCCCACACCCTTTGCGTTGTACTCATTTTTAGTACACGATACCCCTAGTACACCCCTCCGAGCCTATCTTTTCGTTTCTAACTTTAAGCATTTTACTTAAAGGAAGAATTTGTTACACCCCACTTAAATGTACAACCAAATCGCCTTAGCCTTCCGTGTATGCGCTCATTTTTAGTGCATTATTGTTATTTGTTAAACCCTAAGTTAACTTTCTAATTGATTACATGGTTGCTAAGTCGAGTCATATCCTTGTACATATTGTTTTGGGACGATTGGGACTCATGGGTAAGTACTTATTTTATGGAGTAATGGGGAAGAACATCATATTATTACCCCCATATGTACGTTAATTTTAAAAGTGCTCCAAGTGTTTTGATTTTCTTAATTCGAGTCATTAGAATAGTTTAATGTAAAGTATGTAAAGATTCAAGTGTAAGGGGAATTCTCATCCCCTATGATGTATTATTTTGGATGGTAGGGTAAGAGTGTATGCAAAAAAAAAAAAAAAAAAAAAAAAAAAAAAAAAAAAAAAAAAAAATCGAAAAAAAAAATAGAAAAATCAAGAAAAAGAGAAAAAAAAAAAAAAAGAAAAAGAAAAGAAAAAAAAAACATACGGACTACCATCCCGTTTTCATTCTATGTTCATTTTATGTTTTTGTTATTTTTCATTTATTAGCTTAAGGCGAGTCTAGTCTTGGCTTAGCAACGCCATCTTGTACATGTAATTTACTAAGATTGTTAACTCGCCACCAGTAAAATTCCCTTTATCCAACAAAACCGTGTAATTCATATCCCTACACCTAACGATATAACCCTCTTTAAAAGACCTCTTTGATAGTTTATCCTAGGTGCTTACGCCATGTGGTGGAGGTTTGATCCTTTCCCAAGCCTATGGTAATCTATTTTGTTATGACAGGTAGTGAGAGATATCTTCCATTTCCATAATGTTATATTGCTTTATTACACCCGAGAGATGTGAGTATCTAAACACTATTTGTGAGGTGCTTGTGTATGACCTCCGTGCTTGTCTATTGGTCTTTAGTGGAACGATTATTTGTTGTAATTACTTTTATATTAGTGTTAAATGACCCCTAACTTGTCTTTTGAGTAGAATAAAAGCTCATTTGCTTGAGGACAAGCAAATCTCAAGTGTAAGGGTATATGATGAGGCAAAAAATGATCCGTTTTTAGGGGGTCATTTAAGCCCGAATCCGAATTTATTTGATCAAATATTGCCCTAAATCGTTCCTTTTGTGATTTTAGGTGTTTGGAGAGTGAATTCTGGAAAAGAGGCTATTTTGGACGTTTTTGGAGCATAAAGTGAAGAAAACGACAAAGTACCAAAAATCCAAGCTGGAAATACAAGGTGACGGCGTCAAGGGTTTGCTCTTGACGGCGTCAGACATGAAGAATAATTTACCGTAGCTGGTGACGGCGTCAGATGGAGTTATGACGGCGTCAAAGTGGCCAAGATTAATTTACCGAAGGTGGTGACGGCGTCACATAGGCCGTCACGATTGGATCTAGGGCGTCCGAGGAAGTGTATGGCGGCGAGTTGACGGCGTCAGATTTTACTCTTGACGCCGTCAGGACGATTTTCCTATATATAGTTTTCTAGTTTTTTCATTAAAAAGAAGAAAAAAAGAGAGAAGTTTTGGTAAAACCCTAAAGACGATTTTGGTGCCTCTTTTACAGGTTTTTCAAGGGTTCGAAACCCTTGAGACCTTGCATTGTAATTGAGATAAGTATACTCTTAATTCAATCAATATGTCTATGTGTTGGTTGTTTATCTTTTGTTCTTATCTTAATTCTACTATGCTAGGCTAGATCTCTCTTGTGTTTGCTTAGATCTAATGAAACCTAGATGTTGATTATGTGTTGATTACTTGTCTATTCTTGTTTTGAATGAATGATTTTATATGTTAGGCTTAAGAAAACTGGCAGATCTCCAAATGGTAACATGCTTGAACGTCTTAAGAAACATGAACCGAGGCGTACTAGGTCTTTATTGGTTGTATTTAATGCATGAGCCACTGTTTACAATCCCTATAGTTGTGCTGGGTCATGGTGTAGGAGGAGATAAGAGCTCATAGAGTTGGGGAGTTATGTATGCCACTCCACGAATGGTATTAAGGAATACAACCCGTCATTCATACAAGTGTAACAAGTAATTGACATGTAAAAGATATCTAGGGAGTAATGAAGTCTAAGTAAACACAATTTCTCCACATACTGCTCACAACCTTAGTTTAATATTAGTTTAAATTTCATTTTCATTAGTTTAATTAGTTACAAAGTAGTTTTTGGGTTAGTTGAATAGCAACTAATTCCGCCCACTCTTTCAAAACCCGAGATTTTAATTGCTTTCATAAAATTATAAAAATACAAAAATAATCATCTTTCATCTCTAGAACTATTAATTAGGTTTTCTAATCCTAGCGACACTATTCCTAAGCTGAACGATCAATCCCCCGGTACTTGTCACTATACTATACTACAACGATCAGGTACACTGCCTGGTGGGGGTTGTAAGCCTCGCGAGATCCCTCGAGAGGTAAAGCAAGGTGCGATTCCCACGCATCAAATACCCTTAAAGACACTACACAATTAATTCATCTAATTTATTTTGATCTTGATCTATCAAGTTTGATCCAACGGTCCACAAGTGTACCTATTGTTTTCTACTTTAAAGTTGTAAAAATGAGAACCAACCAAAATCTCACAAATTACACTCAACTTAAAAGAAAATAAAACATAATGAATTACAACTAAAATTGTTAAAGATTTGATGGGGTTTCTTATGAAAATTGACGTAAACTAAGTGATACACTTTGATTCAACGTGTAATGTGTATCAAGGTTTAGTATTGTGTATCAAGTTTTTAGTGGTTGTTGTGTATTAGGTGTATCAATTTATGTATAAGAAATTAGTTTTTTGAGATTTTAATATATATATGAATCAAAAATTTAATTGTGTATCAGTAATCCGTTTCTCATGTATGAGTTGTTTATTAGTGTAGGATCTACTCCTTGATAGATCATTGAGCCAATAGATCGATAGCTTGCCAATGTAATCAAAAGCAAAACTATATGGAAAATCTCTGTATGCTTGTATCTATGCGGAATTTAAATACAAACACAATATACTAATAACTCTTGATCCTCTATGGATCTTTTATTAATCACTAAGATTGAAAATGAATCGTGTGTAAAACAATCATCCGGGTGTTCCTTTTATACTACAAGGAACCCTAACCTCTCTTACAAGAAAACGTGTAATCTAAGAATGTAAAAGATATTACACATCTCTTCCTAAAATAAACTAAACACATCCTACAGATTAACAAAATCAGCAGAATGTCCATCGTTAGCAGGATCCAGATCATTAGCATAAACTATATATGCTTCAGCAGTATCCTGTCAGTAGTACCCGTCAGCAGAAACTATCTTTTGACTTCAATAATTCCTAACAATTAGTCGATTTAATGTTAACTTGTATTAATATATAATATTTTGGTGCATCTTTGCTAAAATGGTTATGTATCAATGTTTTAATAGTATTTTAGAATAGTCTTATTTTTACAACTTTAATGAAGTTCTCACATTAACCTTCCCATATATATATATATATATATATATATATATATATATATATATATATATATATATATATATATATATATATATATTACACAAAAAATTTACACAAAAAAAATGAAAAAAGAGGACAAAAAGTACACCCTCTCTAGTAGGGAGGGTTTGCTTTGTATATATAGGGAGGGTGGGGATAACATATCCCGTTCGATAAATGCAAAATTTTCATTTGTTAAGCTTGACAACATACCTTCTATCTTATCATTTACAAATATTTATCTAGATCATGTTTCTGAGCAAATCAGTTTCAACCGTTGTGCCTTTGAAAATACAATAATTCACTGTAGATTGCATTTCTTGCATTTTGAGTCATCAAACTTGACACTTTGTTGCATAAGTCGAGACACAAGAAAGTGTATAATTGACTATTTACTTTTGGGCACTTTCACTGGTTCCTTGGCTCTTTCGCAAAGAAGTGCTCTGGAGCACTTTTTGGTCATTTTTTTAGTCCCAATTTTATTTATACAATCATTTTTAATAAAAAGATTTAGGACCTTTTGGGCAAATTGTAACCCAGTTCACCAATATACTTTTTAAGCTAGTTTTTCTATTGTACTACTTTGACTATTACAAGAATCAATCCATCTATAAGTAAATTAGTTGAAAGTTCCAACTTTTTATCCCCCTACAGAAGAACTTGTCTGTTATATCATCTATTGTCTCCACTCTCCAATAGAGAAATTAGAAAATGCACATCATAATTATCCAACAACTTCAGCATTCAGCAAAATTTGAATGCTAAATTATCCAATAATTTCTAAAATCACGTTGTCATTAGACATGTTTAGAACTTTCGTTGTTTTGTGAGATAATTGTGTTGCGTTTGTGCAGTAAAACCGCGGACTTTGGTTGGATCAACCTTCTTAATGTTTCTTTCAGGTATGCACAAACAAACTATAGAGAACTGATGGCATTGGGTCTGTATTTTGCTCGTTGAAAGTAGTGGTGGTAAAGTGAACCTAGTTACACATAAGGGTTAGACTATGGTTATGTATCTCCTCTAAAGGGTCAAGTGGGTCAAACTTAATATTTAACTAATAGGGAGATGGCTTAGTGTGAAAGTCATTCAAAATGTATTCATATGCATAGACCGTGTAAATCGTTATATAAAAATTAGGTGATCATAGTTATAAACTGATAATAATACTAAAAAGTGAATAGAAAGCATTTGTGGGTTGGCCTAATCAGTCTGCCCTGTTTTGACCCACACCCAAAAGCACTCATTGTGACCCGAACCTGTAATCTAGCCAGCCTATTTGTCTCCCTTATATGAAATCATCACAACAGTCTCTAACATATTTATGAGCTGCCAATGTACTGTCATAGAGATCTACTCGTACCATTGGTCCAATGGCAACATGGTATGTGTCATTGAACTGCTATTGTCTAATAAGCTTATAAGCCCCTGTTCGCATTAATGACTTTGTGACAAATGAACACAAAAATAAGAACTTCTGCCTTTCAAAAAAACAAAAGAAAAACAAATAAGAACTTTTGGTTGCCAGTCAAATCCGGTCATTTTGTAGTTAGTTTTTGTTGTAATTATATCTATTATTCTATTATCCACTGTTATGCTTTGAGTTAAATAATTTTTTTCTACAAGTTATTTATTTTTATATGGTGTTTCCATATATACTGGACAGATGATGAATCAGCGTTTGATCTCCTATATTGCATCACCTTCAAGTTAATGGATCATTAGTGGCTCATGATGTGCGTATCATACATGGATTTCAATGTATGTACTTCCTTTTCCATACAACGATCATATACTACGTATATTGTCCGACAAATCTTTGTATAACATTATGAGCCTGAACCTCTTTTGGCCAGTGTAGATTCAATCTTATTAATCAACAAGTAACACTTAACAAAGCATAAGAACTTAAACTTCCATTGTATGCTATGTTGAGCTTTTTTTTAAAGATTTAGGTAGAGGTAACAACCTCAACAAAATTTACTTATGAATTGTGCTATGTTTTATCTCTATAAGGGAAGATGGGTCAAATTAAGTAAAACAACTGATGAGTGTGTAAATACTCATCATTTTTACCTATTCTGAGCTGCCAAAACATCTAAAAACACTCAATATTGAATCAAAATAGTGAAAATATCCCAGGAAAGTGTTTTACATGTTTCAAATGCAAAAATATCAAAAACAGATGAAAAATGCACAAAGTTTGCAAAATTGGCAGTTTCAGTCCCTCAACTTTCAAAAGTTGTCAAATCTAGTCCCTGGTTATTCTAAAAACTTGAAAAAGTCACCAAAGGTCCTTTTAAATCATAAAGTTACAAAATTAGTCCTTTGGTGCAAAGTTTCACAAAATGTCAAGTTTAGTCCCTGAACTTTGAAAATTGTCAAAAATGGTCCCTGGGATATTAAAAACTTTGAGAAAAACAAATTTTGTCCTTGCACTAACCTTTTATGGCAGGATTGGTCCTTGGTGGAAAATTTTGGTGAAATTACACAAATGGTCCCTGAAGTTTGAAAGTTTGGCAGTTTTAGTCCCTGGTGAAAATTAAATGGAAAAGTCAACCCAGGACCTCATACTATTCACCACTTGGCATAATATACCCCTTGAAATATTTTGGAAGAGTGCCAAAACCCAACCCTCAACTTTCGTTAAATTACAAAAATGGTCCTTGTGTAACTTAAACCAAATCCGGACCCTTAACTAATAATACTACTCCAAAACCCATAGTCCAGTCCACCAAGCCCACCCACTTCCTATTTTCTTGGCCCATCAAAAACAGCCCACACCCAAAGTCATAAAACGGGGTCAAAGTTTGACCCCCTCGGTCAAACATGGTCAAACGACCATCTCCTTCCCTCTCAGCCTCCCCTACAACCCCACTTGGCCATCCCATCACCACCAGTCCACCACCCCATCACATCCACCGCCCAAACCACTACAAAACACCCTCACCTCAAGCATTTAATGCACCCCCCGTTGTCTGTTACCAGAGCAAATTGCAAAAAAATGATTTCCCGCCAAAACACGTGGCAGTTGATTGGAGTGATTCAGAGCAATCCAATGGCTACAAATGGATTGGAAATGCTCAGAGATATCCAAGGAACCCTAATTTGCTGCAAGGAAGCTGTGTGTAGTTTTTTTTAGTTAAATTTAGTGTCGTATTTAATTAAGTCTTCAAATTTCAGTGTAACTTTCAAATTCTAAGCATTGTAGCAGTCTATTGTTGTAATTTAAACCTTTTCAAGTTATAAAAATCAAGTTTCAGTTCTGTTTTGAGTTATTGCCATTTATTCCAAATTCTGAAATTATCAACAAGCTTAGTGGTGATTTATATCAGCAAACATGGACTGAATTAAGCTCATTTAGGATCCATTAAGCTTATTAAAGCTTTTAGAGACCCTAAAATCCAGTATTAGTAGAAAATAATCAAAAAGCTAAAAAAGTCAACCATAGTCAAGTGTCTTGTTTCTAGTTTGATTTCAGGTATTGAGGATCATTGAAGAGCAAGCTTGGGATTGGAACAGCCTATCTAAAGATAGGCATCATTGGAAAACCTCTTGTTCATGCTAGGGGTGTCTTGTAAGCTTTTGCTCATTTACATTTTCCTCTAAAATCTTAGTATCTAATTGCTAGTTTGTACTTTGTATTCTGAGCTTGTTTATGTTTATTTAAGAGTTGTTTAGTTAATTCACAGCTTAATATAAATAACTTATTTGTTAAGATTTGTAGTTACTTTGAATCATAGTTTTAAACAGTCAAACTAGCTTAAGTGGTATACTTGTATGTTTATGGTTGATCTTTGTTTCTAAGCAGTCATTTAGGTCTTATATCTCATAAAAAGTTGAATTAGACAAGCCTCATAAGCTCTCACAGCTCTTTGCTACTTAAAACCTTAAACAGTTAAGTTTAAAGGGGTGTTTGGATTAGTCTGCTTAGCTGTGTTGTTGTGGATCTCAGAGGGCAACCATAGTTTAGACATCATACTCTAAGTCTCATTTGGTAGTTTCAAGCATAAAATCAGTTAGTGTTTTGGTTAAAAGTCAAAATCACTAATAAACCTCAAGTGTAGTTAACTGTTGAACAGTTAGTTCCCAAGATCACTCACATCACTTCATTAGTTGTAATTTTAACTTAATTCAGCCTTTAGGTATCATATTACATCAACATCAATCAGTAGAATCAATCATAAGTCCATTTAAGTCAAAGTAGCAATAAATCTTAAAAAGTCAAATTACACTTTTTTAGAAAATCTCAAAATTTCAAGTAATTTTTGTGATTTATGTGTTTGGCCTGAGGATTTGAAACTTGTTGTAGTTAAACTCTACCACCTCAACTTTTGATTCCCATTTTTGCTTCAATTTTGTGAATTTTTGTGTGGGCTCCACAAGCCCTGGAATATACCTGCAGGGAAGAAGGCTTCCCCTGCACCAGACAGACCATCTCACCACCACCACTTTGGTGGTGGCTGCAGCCCACCTCAGTGGACCCCTTTGGTTCATTTTTGGTTCTGACAATTGTTTGACCTAGGATCAAGTGGACCCCACCTGGAATCCACTCCAAAGATTGTCCCAATTCTGAGTTAACTTTCAGTTGCAAAAGTGCTTATTTGGATCTTATTAGCTTATTTGTGATCATTGCTTGTTGTTTCTGGCCTATTTAAGTTTTTTTAGCTTATTTGTATCAAGTTTTGCCAGTGTGGACCCCACATTCAGTTTTGTGTGCTTATTTGTCTACTCAGTCAACATAAGTCAACTGTCTAACTTAAAGGGGGTGCATACAGCTTATTTTTAAGCTAAGAAAAAAGTTGTTTCACAAAAGTTGCTTAATTTCATCATATAATTAGCTGTTAAAAAGAAAAACTCAAAAAATAAAAAAATAAAATAAGTGATAGTTTCTATTTAATAGAATCTAACTTTTTAAATTTTCTTTTCAGCTTATTTATAAGAACTTGTCCATTTTTATAATTTTCTAAATTTTCTTGTACCTTTAAGTAGTTAAAATAATTTTCTTAGATTTTTCCTAATCTGTTTACTATTTATTAGATTTAAAACTAGTTTAATTAATTAAATAGGCGATATTAGTTATTAATTAGTTTTCTTTAATTTTTGTTAACAACAGTAGGATTTTATAATTTTTCTAAGTTTTATAAATTATTTAAGACTTTTAGAAAATATATTTTTAGTTTTTACTATTCATTTTCCATTTTTCTTATTTTAATTATTTAAATTAGATTTAAGTTAATTAAAAGGTAATTAATCAGTGGATTATCCTTAAACATAATTTTTAGGAGTTTTTATAATTTTGTAGGATTCCTGTGATGGTTAAATAATTTTGAAAATTTTTTCATAATTTTCTAAGTTAATTTAGTATTAATTGTAATTTAAAGTAGTTTAATTAGTTTAATTAAGTTAAATTGTTTTTAATTAATAAAAAATCCATAAAAAGACAAAAATATTTATTTTTATTTTTTATACTTTCTTCAAGTTCTATTTTAAGTTTAGAAATTGTTCTTGCAAATTTTTAGTTTAATTTGTAATATTTATAATTATTAGTTAATTTAAATTAGATTTAAATTAGATTTTAAATAGTTTAATTAATTAAATAATATTAAATAGTAAAATAATCATTTTTATAATTTCATTTTCAATTTCAATTTTCTTTTAATTTTAAGTTTCAAAAGTTTCAAAAGCACCCCCTGTAGTTTGTTAATTACCAAATCCCACTTTTTATGTCTGTTACGTGATCTGAATTGTGAATTTGTGCATATACTTGTATATCTGATTTTTGTGAATATTATATTTGTGTACAAATTCCCAAAATAACAGTAGCAAAATCAATTCCATATCATCTGGGCTACTGTCCTCAGTGCCACTCACTCATAAACGATTTCAAATAACACCATTTCAATCTCGCTGGGACTTTAACAACCCGGGGACACACTATACTATCCACGGAGTATTGATTCTAAGCTGTTTGACTTTGTTGACCATTCACCTGGTCAATTTAAGTTGACTGTTTAGCATCAATCAACAACTTAGAAGGAAACGGGTCAAAGTGGTTGAAACTCACCTGGTTAACTAACCTTTGTAAAATCATTTTTACACAAAGAGATAGTGTTTTGTTGAAATTTTAATATTTTTGTAATCATATTTGACAAAAGATGTTTATGGTCAAGCCAACCATATCTAACCATATGTGACCCATACAAAACTATCCATTTTGACCTAAAGCCTGTTACCCTACGGGTCCCATCTTGCTACCTCTACGTTTCAAGATTGTCATAAAGGAGGGAAATTAGTAAATTACTAGTTTCTCGAATATATATCCGATCCATCCTATTAATAACAAAGAAAAAGAATGGCACTCAAGTGTATTAAGGTCATTTATCTTGTTTTATGAGTTACGACATCTATCTTATTTTGTTACCCTGTACAGGCTGTAATGAAGACAACACGACATCAACTTGAAAGTGAACTTCTTAAAGAAGGCATAACACGGGTCGAAGAGTTACCCTCCTATGCACTCCTAATGCGATGACCGTTAATTTCTTTGCTTCAAGAATCATTAGTTGCATGGTATCAACATTTACATGGTCCATAACATCATAATCACCGTGACACTAGAAGTAGACAGTTTGACAATCGATGTCTAGCATAAAATCAAGTCGATATGGTGCATGACATTGCATCAATGTTACTACCAATTGTTCGATCTGAGTTTCAAGAGGTTTAAAGTTTTCCCACTAGTTCCTAATTGTTGTGAAGGTGTGAGAAAAGATGTGCATAAAAGGGAGATGAATGTTTCTTTTAATTAAGACAAGGTGATGAATACATTTTTTGAATCTATGAATTGAATAATGATAATGATTAAGAATATCCGAGGCTATGTATAAATTATTATGACTTTTAGTTTATGATTTTTATAAGTCATTATTGATTTATAATTTTTTTTATTCGAAATGTGTTAGTAAGTATGTTAATCAAAATTTTCTCACTTTCAATCAATATTTGCAAATTTTGAACCTAACAAAAATAGATTGGTTCTTTTTTAGTGCACTTTACGGGCTGGCCCAATGAAAAGAAAGCCCACGTCATTACTACAACGAGTAGGGGTCGGTCTGCCACGTTGCGGCGAGGCGTTGTAGATTCGCGGTTTTTGATATTGGATATCTTTCGAGAGAAATTTAGTCTAGTGGTTTTGTTAACGTTTAATATTGTTATGTTCCCGCATTTAATGCTACAAAAATATACGATTATCTTTGTATTAAAAATTGATTGCAAAAAAATTTATTGCTTGCTGATTTACATTAGTAAAAGGTAATGGATTGTATTAATTGTTATTTATTGTTTACTAGAAATGGAAGCCCAAACATAGTATTGGATGAGGGATTAGCGTGCCCAAAAAATAGCCCAAAAAAATGCCTTTCAGCCCATTGTCAAAACCACATTGGATATGCCCACAAATTATATATTACTATATATACTAAAAGGCAGAAACATGTACTGTTACAAGCACTGTAGCAGCTACAGTGCTTGCTACAGTGCTAACTACAATATTATTTTTTTTTTGCGCCACGTGTCGCTATAGTACACGCCATTTTTTTTTTTTTTTTTTCATAAATTACGTTTTGAAAATTTGTTTTTTCAAAAAAATAAAAATAAAAAAACACAAAAAATAATACATTTACAAAAAGAAATTTATACAAATTTTTTTCTTTTAAAATACCAAACAAGAAAAAAAAAAAAAAAAAAAAAAAAAAAAAAAAAAAAAAAACTTACCGAAAAAGCAAACAACTCAAAAAAAATTTAACCGCAACGCAAAAAAAAAAAAAAAAAAAAAAAAAAATCCGTAAGCATAAACGAATTATGCTTCCAAGTAAACATATGCATACTTCAAATAACAAAATTATTAATTACACCGTACAACGCACAAAATACAAAAAACAAAACACACCCGCCGCAACGCGCGGGCTACCCGGCTGGTATATACTAAAGAGGGGGAGGAAAATAGTGCCGAGCACTGTAGCAGCTACAGTGCTTGCTACAGTGCTTTGTACAGTAATTTTTTTTTTGCATCGCGAGATGTACGTTACGCATCGCGAGTTGTACATCACTGTAACCGCTACAGTATTTTTTTCAAAAAAAAAAAAAAAAAAAAAAAATCTTTCGGTAACACCGCATTCCCGCAACAACGTGCGGGTTTATAAAACTAGTTATATTCTAACATCCAAAATGTCTCCATGGAGAAACATAATTTCCGGTCTAATAACAAAATGTAAAGTAACTATTTCAAAAGTCGTCCAGCATGGTAGCCAGATCCGGATCGGTGGTGGCGGCGAAAGTGGTGGTGACAAAAACACAATGTTGATCTACAAAAAGATCAAGGAGGCGTTCCTCAATAGTAATGAATAGAAGCCTGTCACTAATAACCTGCTTCTCTTTCCAGAAGAACCCCCATCCCTCACTCTAGTTAAGAAGATTTTTTATTGGATCTCCTGGCGATTCATCATTGCCGCTCTGCTGATTGCGGCCGGCGCAGTGTTTCTGGCTCTTCGGCTACGGTTTGTTTATTCTCTTCTTTTTTTTATATTTATTTTTTACTTTATTAACTATTACATATATTTCCATATATTTTGAAAGCTGTTATTTATTTCTTGATATTAGAAGAAAGGCCTTTGTAAAATGTAGCGAGAAAAATTTTTATTTGAAACAAAATGTGGAATTGTAATAGGAAGGAGTATCATTGGGGCATTGCTTCAATGGTATCACTCCGTGTCGTGCCTGCCTACGTCTTTGGGTGCTTGGGATCCTGTACCTGGATATATTTTTTAATCATTACAAGATTTAGAAGATCGATCAAAATAAAACAAACCCTTTTTCAATCAAACTATACGACTAACAAAAAAGAAAACTGACCTATAGCTCAAGAAACCCTAAAAAGTAATAGAGAATGATATCATACCGTCAAGAAGACATCTTAATCAGGCCGTTAATATTTAAGAAGTAAAGATCGCCTCCTTGTGTAACAATGGTAGCAACGGTAAAGTTGTAACAAGATGGTAACTCAATACTAACTTTCATGGTCCAAATTTCCCACCACATACTTGAGTTGGGTTTGTGTCGAGTCTTGAAGATCATATAGTTTAGGTACGGGTTCGGCATCCCGATCTATTTTTTATTGAAGAGATCTTTAATCTTGGTTACTAAGGCTTTATGACACGGTTCCAGAGCTTGACAAGTCTTAATGATAACTTCAAAGAAGACTATACATTTAGAATCGAAATAATCAAGCTTAACATGCATGCATGCAGATCAAAGTTCAAGAATTGAATATCCATTTTTGCTATTATAAAAAAAACAAAATAAACTAGTACTAAAGCGCGATATGCATGCAAATGCAAGAAGGTGTAGATTGTTACATACTACTCAAAACAGTTGCGCAGAACAACTGAATGTCTTCACAACTTAAGGATTCAAGGGCGTTGAAAAAAATATCAATAGTTGTTGTTTGAGTGAATGTTAAAAAATATTTTCTTTTAAAATATTTGATGTGGATTTCAATTTTCTATAATTTGATATTCACTGGTTAAGGTAGTTGTTTATTGGTGTTGTGGAGTTGTGGATAGTCGTGATTCTGTTGTTGAAAATCATATTGGTTCTTGAATTCATTATCATGTAGTTGGAGAAAAGATTCACGAATGACGTTTGACACCCACCGAAAATGTAGAAATGTTATTTTAGAAAAAGTTATAGAAATGATTTTATAAATTCTTTTGCATATTGTGTTTGTTACAAGGCTATGCGATCTTTTTTGTTGTTTGTATTAGTCTTGAAACTTATGATTACTTATATCGATTATGGTGGTTATCAATATCACATTTCAAATTAACAAACTACATCTTTATGTTGGATTTAGTTCTATGATGGAACAATTATAGGTTTCTGTTTGTTGTCTTTTTTCATGGGTCAACATGGATGTATTCATCTTCAAAGTACCACTTCTTTTATAAGTGAGGATATAAATTGTTTTCATTATGTGGGTGGAGTACACTCAGACAGGGAGCCAGAATCAAATATAACCGGATGCACAAATTTTTTGGAACCGTAATATAGAAACACATTTTGATAAACCGATGGCATTTTAGATACATTTAAGAAAAATTGATGTTTTTTTTTCAAAAATTAACACTAAATCGAAAACATTTATAGGGTTCCCGAGCACCTGCAGAAACCTATGTTTCCATCCCTGAGTATACTAAGATACAAAAAATGAAAATAGTACACAACACGAAGAACGGAATGAGAAAATGTTTAGTTATCAATTATATGAGAATGCTAATAAAAAGTGGAATATCACATAAAAAAAATGATGCTAGTTTAGTGAGATGAGCCATCCTTTCTATACACGCTTCACCTCATTAATGGATGAACAATATTAATCTAATGTGATTGTTGAAATTTATTCTTTCTAGAATATGCAAAGAAACATTCTAGGAATGTAAATCTTCCATCACTTTTGCGTGATAGTAAGCACCAGTACCGTATCTAAATTAACGAAAACGTGGTACGAATTCAATTTATTTTCAAAAGTGAGGCCTAACGAACATTGTGGAGACTTACAATGGCGACTCATTTCTTTACCCATTCGATTTAGTGGTTTGGGTTTGTACTGGGCAAAGGTGGTTTCCTCTTATGCTTTTGTGAGGGCCTAATCTTAGGTGCTACAAGACCACATCTTACGGGACAGTGGCATATGTGGTATGGATGATGATTATGTTTGTGCTCTGGATTGTCTTCGTGATTTGATTTCAAGCTTTGATTTTAGTGGTTTCACTAATCAGGACACCGCCCCTCTAAACCCCAACAAACATTGGCGAGTGCTCTTTTTAGTGAAATGGTCAAGGATATGGAAGCTCACTTCAACATGACTATGAGACAGAAAGCAGTTTTTGAGTGTCTACGGGCACCACATGCTCAAAATTTTCTTCTAGCTATGCTCATAGACGGGCTAGTTCAACATATGTCACCGGTGGAATATCTTACTATCCTTAAGTATCGTCTTATGATTCCTTTATTTTCGGTTGATGATATATGCCCAGTTTGTTACAAGGCATGTTTGGATTCCTTTAAGGAACATGCGGTTCATTGCAAGGAGCTCCCGGGCTTCAAGTACAGTCATGATATGGTTAGGGACGTCCTTTTTGACATATTCAGGCGTGCCGGGATCTCAGTCAAGAAAGAAGCGCCTGTGAACTTTTTGACTGACCTGATGGATGGAAGATCCACACTCAGACCGACAGACGTTTTGGTTTTTGGATGGGTTGGAGGGAAACATGCGTGTGTGGATCTAACCGGGGTTTCTCCTCTTGTGGGGTTGAGTAGCCGGGGTTTTACAGTGGGACGGGCTGCTTTGAAAGCCGTCTCGTACAATTGGCAAAACACGAGAAAGCGTGCGTTGAAAATCAACATGTTTTTATTCCTTTCGCGTTTGATACTTTTGGTTTTCTTGCACCTGAGGCAGTGAAGCTACTCAACAGAGTTCAACGTGCTATGCATAGTAATGTTGTAACACCTAGATCCACAAATGTCGTTTTTAAAAGAATTAGTTTTGCAATTTAAAAATGGCTAGCGGCGCAGCTTGTTGCTCGTTTGTCTTTCACCACCATGTAAATTCACTTAACCCATAATTATTACTAAATACGGGCCCAACATTAAAAGTACAATTATATTAAATAATAATAATAATAATAATAATAATAATAATAATAATAATAAAAAAGTAAGACATGATCATTACAAAAATGTTTTGCCATAATTTTTGTTGCAACTTTTTGAATTATATATATTTGAGGTGTGCTACACCCACCTACACTTTACAAAAATTTTCCCACACGCTGACGTGGCGGAGTATTGATTGGTTGATTTTCTGTGGCCCACAGAAAACCAACCAATCAATACTCCGCCACGTCAGCGTGTGGGAAAATTTTTGTAAAGTGTAGGTGAATTTAGTATTTTTCTATATATTTAGTCATTTATATAGACTGTATACTTATTACGAAGTATGGTCAAGGCCATGCTAAGCACGAGCCATGAAGATTCACGTTAAAAAATTACTATTCCCTCCGTCCCATAATTATTGTTCACATTTGACTTTTTTAGTCTTTAGCTTTCAACTTTGACCGTAAATATTTTTCTTTGTGATATATATTACTTGATGCAAAATATATAAACGGGTTGAGTTTTAAGTGTATTTACATTCGTATAATTTTCATCAAGTATTATTATATAACACAAATAAAAATATTTAAAGTCAAAGTTGCAAAATAAAGACTTTAAAAGTCAAACGTGGACAATAATTATGGGACGGAGGTAGTAGTAATAAACCAAAGTTTTGATATTTTAATTATGTGTCATTTTATACTAGTTATAATACCTGTGCACGCATAGGGTTTTTAATTTTTTTTTATTATATATTATTATCGATTAAGAAATGAATCACTTAACATGTTTCAAATGGTTTTACTTTGTGGACTAAAAATAAAAAACCACATGTATACTACTTATTATTTTAGCAGATTGTTTTTATATTAAAAATAATATTTTATTATTAAAGCAAAATCACATGATGATTCTTGACTTGCATAAGATGTTAGTGATATATGCTTTTAGTTTTGTTAACCCGTGATATCAATTTACGATGTGTTTTGTAATTATGGTATTTTTTTACTTATATTTTCGTTAAAATATTTAGCATATTTAGATACTTTAAAGATTGATTCATTTCCTTGATTATGAATAATCATCATACCATGTTTACCAATGTATCTTTTTGTTTGAAAAATTGTATTTTTATAAGTTTGTGTTATTCACTTTTCATGTTTGTTGGTCATAAAATTACCAAATTAACATAGATGCTTATACTATAGCTTATTTATTAAATAAAGAGAAACAAAAAAAATGTAATGGTAAAATATGTTTATGTATAAAGTATAAGAATATTTTTTTTTGTGAGACCGAACTATATAAGGAAATTATTATTACTTGCATAAGTAAATTATAAATGCATGAAAAAAAAAACGGCAATAATACATTCGCAAGCCTTTTAGGATTGTTTGAATCCTTACCGACCTTTCACTTTAATGCAAATTTCTTCACAATTAGCCTAAATTATCAAGGTAAAAGACACCCATATTTTAGACTGTTGGTTGACACTTATAGTGTTATCAATGACAATAAACATCTGCTAAGTTTCATCAACTTATTCAAAGACACCTATTAAGAATTCCTACCATAAAATTCTTCATATAGGCACTAAAACACATCTTTGGTACATTAAAATACATTCATGTATTATCTAAATTAGCAACTCAACTTAATTATACATTCATATATTTAGCAGGCGTAGATAATCCTTCCAGGAAAATCATGTGTTGATACTTAATCCTCCTCTAAAAAACGCACACAACAAATTGCTTTGCATTTTAGTGTGTTCGATAAGATCATAAAATTGCAAACACCACTAACATGTTGCATTATAGTGAGGATAACAACAAAGTTAGTCCTAACATCAAATAAGAAAACTTCATATTAGAATTAAAGGAGTGTTTGATTATGCTTATTGGCTTATTTAATTACTATAACACAATAAGTTTATGATAAAGCTTTAAGCTTTTTTGAGAAGCTTAATAAAAAACCCCTGAACTCACAACTAATTCTATCATAGCTTAGTATATTTATAGTAAAAACACAAAAATTAGGTGTAGAAGTTTTCAATAAAACATTAAAAAAAAAGTTACTAAAAGTTGGTGTGTATTAAAAAAAGTTAAATCATAAAAAAGATTACCAAAACTATCAGCTAGATAAGGCATAAGTCACAGTTCTGTTG
Source organism: Artemisia argyi (assembly GCA_030686995.1). Classification (NCBI taxonomy): domain Eukaryota; kingdom Viridiplantae; phylum Streptophyta; class Magnoliopsida; order Asterales; family Asteraceae; genus Artemisia; species Artemisia argyi. The sequence goes on along the minus strand of CM060680.1, from coordinate 79,739,906 downwards.
AGGTCTCTTTCGAATTCTATTCAGAAGCAAAAAGAGGTTAACACATAAATAATAAGTATAGAAGAATTGTTGTATCTCACATCCGTGATTACCAACTCAATAACATTATCGCAGTATAGTAATGTAATAACCTAATTAAAAACTATATATAGTTGCTTAATAATTCGCATTTTTTTTATGAAACATCACGTCAATGAATAAAGTTAGGTTATCACCCACGTAATTTTTCTTTTTTTTATTTTAGGAGGTGATTGTTATCAAATAAGGATTGTGATGCGTGTTTTTTCTTTTTTTTAATAATTAGCTTTGTTTAACGTTTTTAACTGACAGACATGTTGAGATTGAAGTTGATGTTGTTGTTTAACTTTAACTATTGATATCATGTTGTACAAAATGTGCGAGTTTAGTATCACATAATGAGCGTTGATAAAGTTAAATTATGCTCCATAAAATTTTTAAAATGTTTTTATGGATATCCATATATAAATTTCAAATAACAATTTCATGAGTCGTTGTTATAAGTTGAATTGTGTATATTTATTTTCATATCACATTAACTCGTGCTTACCATTTGATATTTATATTCCTGTTACCAATAATTTAGCCGTATTTAATATTCAAATCCGTGTACGCATAAATTAAACATTTAAATAAAATAACACGAGTCCTTATTTCAAAAAATATTATATAAAAGTTTAAAACTAACATTAGTTTAAAAAATATTTAACGCGTATTAAAATTAATTCGCATATTTACCAAATTTTGTAAATTTTAATGATAAAAGTCTAAAAACTAATACTAATAATCATGTAATTTTAAACAAAGTTAATATTATAAAGTATAGGGGGTATAAAGTGTAAGGGGTTATTTGTTTTTTTCTAAAGTTATTAAAAAACATGGAAACTTGTAATTTTACACTTAGCTCTATATAATTTATTTAAAATTCAAACACCAAAGTTTTATTAATTACTTGCTCTTTTTTTAAGTTTGTGTTTTCATAAATTTAACACCTATATTTTTATGCATTTTTTTTATTAACCAAATTTCTCAACCAAATTGATTAAGTTTGACCAAAATCAATTTAATTTTGACCTTTTATTAACCAATCATATTGCTCAATTTTGTCTACGTGGCAAAATCGAACTTTCCTATTGGTCTAACTTTTTTCAATAAGAAGACATTTGCAGAAACATTCCGAAATGATGTAATTCTTTTATTATATAAAAGATTGATCGATATCAAAATTTTATATTGTGTTACTACTTTAAGTAATCTTGTTGTTACAGCGTAAAGTACATTAACATTCTATTACTTTTAGGGCCCGTTTGGTATGAGGTTTTCATTGGGTTAGAATTTAATAAATGAAAATAACATGTTTATTTATAAAAGAGGGATTCAAAATTGAGAATGAACCCAAATGGGCCCACATATTTTAAAGGTAAGGGAGCTAGGTAGGTTTTGATATTAAAATAGGCCCATTAAAATTTCATCTCACATTTAGTGGACCCCATTAAAAATAAAATATATTTTAAATTATAAAAATTGGTTATTTATTTAGTTAAATATATATTTTATTTATTTTAATTTTATTTCTCTCTCTTAAATCAAATCCAAATTCAAATCATAATCTAAATTCAAATCCTAATCTTAAACCCATTTACAAACCAAACGGGCTCCAAGTAGTGTTTATGTATGGCTTGTTTACTCGTATCCTAAAAGGAAATTCAAGGTTTAACATTGCAATTTCATTAATTACTTAAAATTCTATATTTTAAAGAAGATTTAACATTGCAAACAAATGAATATCAAAATTTAATAAACATCAGTTATAATAACTGCGAGTAAAAACCTAAAAGTACTAATTTTATAAATATTTTTCTATGTAACTTTTACATCAAAACATCCAAAAAACACTGTAGGTGAAAAACCAAATAACATAACTAATCTATAAATCTTAACTACATATAAAGAGTTTATAAAAAATCTAGAAAATTGAATCTTTAATTTTAAAAAGTTAAAGCTTAATTACCCATTAAAGATTTTACATTGATAACTAGCTATAAGTCCTGCGCACGCACAGAGTTTAGACATGAATTAAATTTATTTTAAAATTTTAGTTTAGTATATAGACATATAAGAATTTATCCGTGAAAATTGTGATATAAATACAACTAATATTTGTTCAGGATTTTTTATTATGTATTAAAATCAATCAAATAATATTTTGTAAAAAAATTTGTTAGTTGAAAGATTTAACTTTATTTAACTGACATAGATATTGAGATTGAGGTTGATGTTTTTTAACTTTACTATTCATATGATGTTGTACAAAATGTGCGAGTTTATTAGCACATAATCAACACAAATAGGAGATATATCAGTACGCCATCCACGGGACACCTTTCGTAGTGAGGGAAGTCCTCTTGATGAAGTTAAAATATGCTCCGTAAAGTTTTTTTTAAATGTTTTTCTAGATATCTATATATAAACTTTAAATAAGAATTTAATGAGTCGTTGTTATAAGTACAATAGCGTATATTTATTTTCATATCACAGTAACCCGTGCTTACATTTGATATTCATATTCCCGTTAATAATAGTTTTGCCGTATTTAATATTCAAGCCCGTGTATGCATAAGTTAAACTTTTAACATAAAAAAGATAAAATATTTAATGGATGAAAATCTAAAACTAATATTAGTTTTAAAAATTATTTAACGTATATTAAAACTAATTCAGATAGTTACAAAATTTTGTAATTTTAATAAATGAAAGTCTGAAAATAATACTAACACTCATGCCATTTTAAACAAAGTTCATCTTATAAAGTATAGAGGGTATAAAATGTATGAGGTTATTATTTTTATTATTTTTTTCTAAAGTTAGTAAAAAATATAGAAACTTGTAATTTTACACTTAAATTTATATAATTTTATGTAAATTCAACCACTAAAGTTTTATTAAATAATTCATTTTTTTTTTTTTTTTTTTTTTTTTTTCACAAATTTGACACAAATATTTTTATGTGTTTTTTTCTCACACCAAATTTTCCACCAAATTTATTGAAGTTTGACCAAAATCAATTCAATTTTGATTTTTTATTAACCAATCACGTCACTCGATTTCGCCTACATGGCAAAATCGAGCTTTCCTATTGGCCCAATTTTTTTCAGTGAAAAGGTTTTACAAAAACACTCCGAAATGATTTAATTATTTTATTATATAAAAGATTTGATAAAACAAAAATACGTATCATTTAAATATTCCATATTTTATGATTTGATAAAACCAAAAACACGGAAAGTATATATATGAAATTAAAAAAAGTTTTTAAAATTGAAGACCTTTACATGCATAATAAAACACGGTTAAGCAATCTCTACATAACAAACCTTGGTTAACTTGGTAATGAATGGGAATGCTTTTTAAAACGAGGTGTGCTACACCCACCAAAACTTTACAAAACTTTTTCCACTCGCTGACATGGCAGAGTGTTGATTGGTTTCAACACTCTGCCACGTCAGCGAGTGGGAAAAGTTTTGTAAAGTTTTTGTGGATCTAGTATTTTTCTTTTAAAACTTACAATCTCTTTGCGAAAAGCGACGGTCTATAGCGGCAAAGCAGTGATAACATCTACCAATAAATTAATATTTTAAATATTGTTTAATCCTGTAACTTTTATCATTTTTTATATCTAACTCATAGATTTTTTTTTTTCTTTTTCTTTAAATGAATGTAAATTGAACCCGTAAGTTTTGCATCGTAAGTTAAACAAGATTTCGTAAATAAAATCATTTGTCATTATACACAATCGCTTTGTGTCGATATTCATCTAATATAAAGAAAACTTACATAATTTAGAAAAATAGTTAGCTAAAAGTTGCGAACATAAAAAGTGTATCATATCATCAATATTTACAATTCTAAAACCATTCAACAGAAGAAAGCTATCAATTAAACTCAATAGTCATACAAATTGCGTCAAACCCGACCACATCAGCTACCTTCCTCCCTATTTTTTACGGTTTAGTTTATATTGCCGCTTTAACAAATTTTTAAGTTCATCAAATGGATGTGAAAACGGCATTTTTACATGAACCAACCCAAGGGTTTATGATGAGAGATATTGCAACCTCACAAGCAGTTTTACTTTTCGAGGAATCTCAAGAAGTTTTGCAATCCTTCACGCAGTGTACCTGACCATTGTTGTGTAGTATTGGTAAATCCGGTGGATTGATCGTTCTCTAAGGGAATAGTGTCGTTAGGTTGAAGTGTATGTCGATTTAAGCCTAAAGGAGAGGCATAATTCTTTTTGTATTTTATGTTTTTATGAAAGCAAATTAAAGATCTCGGTTTTGAAGATAGGGGCGGAATTAGTTGTTAAGCAACTAACCCAAAAACTACTTTTATAAAACAAAAATTAAAATAACAAGAAAAGTAAATTGGTGAACTTCTTATGGTGAGAAAAACGTGTTTACTTAGATTTCACTACCCCCTAGTTATTTTTTATTGAATTGTTGAATTGCCACGTCGTTTGTTTTAGTTGAAGCACTGTATTCCTTAATATCAGTCGTGGGGGTGTACTACATTCCCCAACTCTATAAATATCAATTTCTCCAACAACCTTAAGTTAATTAAGTCATCATATGATCATCAACATCAATTCATACAGCAAATACAACAAGAAAAACCTATATTGCACGATATGGTTAAGTTTTCTAAGACATCAAGCTTGTTACATAAACAAGTCGGATAGTTTTCTTAGCCTAACGTGAAGCAATCAACTAAACAGTAGACAACGCATCAATAATTAATAACTAGGTTTCATTAGATCTAAACAAACATAAAGGAATTTAAGCTAGCATGTTAAAGAGAAGAGAAGAGAAGATAAACATATAATCAAACAATACATAGACATATTTAATGATTAAAGGGAATACTTAACTTCAATGAAACATGGATGAAAGAGGTTGTAAAAGACTTAAACATACCGTAAAATTCGTCTAGGGGTTTGGTCTCCAAAATGTCACATTTAATGAATAAAAATCGAAAACTATATATAGATTTACAAGGCTGACGACGTCAGGTTATAGGTCCTGACGCCGTCAAGTTATAGGTCCTGACGCCGTCAGACCGCCGTGTTTAGGGTTTCGTCATGTGCAAGTAGCCACTCTGACACCATCACTCTTTAGTCTCTGACGCCGTCCCTCTTTAACCTTTCTGAGCCGTCTCTAACAAACTTAAAACGTGACTCCCTTCTTTGAAATGCACCTGATGCCGTTAGGTTATAATTCTCCAAAGTTTTCTGAAGCAACGTGTGTAAAATCTTCCAGCTCCAAATCATCAAGTAACGACGTCACAAGGTGTAACATGACTCCGTCAAGCTTTAATTCTGACGGTTTTTCGCGACTTTGTTGTTTTCTTTCACGATTTTAATTCTGACGTGACGCCGTCAGGCTTTAAACACGATTTTAGGCGTATATGACCCCTTAAAAAAGTATCTAATAAATCCTTATCAAATATCCCTACACTTGGGATTTGCTTGTCCTCAAGAAATTGAGCTTTTATTCTAATCGATCTACAAGTTAAGGGTCATTTAACATTAACATAAAAGTAATTACAGCATACAATTGTTCCACGTTAGTCAAAACAAGCACGGAAATTATATATTAGCACCTCACAATAAGTGTTTGGATTATGATGAGGCGAAAAATGAACCGTTTTTAGGGGGTCATTTTAGCCCGGATTCGAATTTATTTGATCAAATATTACCCTAAATCGTTCCTTTTGTCATTTTAGGTACTTTTGGAGTGAATTCTGGAAAAGAAAGCATTTTGGACGTTTATGGAGCATAAAAGTGAAGAAAACGGCAAAGTCTTAATTTTCCTTGCTCGGAACAGTACCTGACGGCATCAAGAGTCTTCATGTGACGGCGTCAAGAGTAATACAAGAGGTGGAAGTGGATAAAGTCCATGACGATCTAGAAGAGTTTTACACTATGGGAATGACGGCGTCACCATAGGCCGTCATGGTCCAAATACATGTGACGGCCCAGAGTAGAAGTGCACATGACGGCGTCAAATCTGGATCTAGGTAATCCGATATCATTATGAGCGGCGAGTTGACAGCGTCAGAAATTCCTTCTTGACGCCATCACCCTGTAAAATCTATATATAGTTTTGAAATTTTCATTCATTAAAAGGAGGGACAAGTAGAATGTAACTTTGGAGAAACCCTAGTACGAATATTACTGCTTTTTCAAGGGTTTTAACCCTTTGAAACCTTTTATGTCAATTTGAGATAAGTACTCTTTCAATTCATTCAATATGTCTATGTGTTGTTTGAATATATCTTACACTTGTCTTGAATTCAACATGCTAGGCTAGATCTCTTGTTTGTTTGCTTAGATGTAGTGAAACCTAGATGTTAATTATGGGTTCATTGTTTGTTATAGTTGTTACGGATGATTGTATTCGATGTTAGGCTTAAGAAAACTGGCAGACTTCCATTGGTGACATGCTTGAACGTCTTAAGAAACATGATCAGAGGTGTACTATGATTTTTGGTTGTATTTAATGCGTATGAGAATTCTAATGATCCCATGTTATGAGCTTCTAACGGCTCGACATAGGAGTGAAGTAGGATCCTATAGAGTTAGGGAATATTGTACACGGCCCTACGACTGGTATTAAGGAATATAACCCGTCATCCATGCAATTGTAACAAACTATCAACCTGTAAAAGATATCTAGGGAGTAATGAAACCTAAGTAAACACAACTCTCCCTATTATTGTTCACACCACTAGTTTGATTAGCTTTATTTTCATTTCTGTTATTTTATTTTGATTGCATCTTAGTTATTGGGTTAGTTGATTAGCAACTAATTCCGCCCACTCTTCCAAAAACCCGATATTTTAATTTCTTTCATAAAAATATAAAAATACAAAAAGAATCATCCCTCACCTCTAGACCTAGTCTTTAGGCTTCCTAATCCTAGCGACACTATTCCTGAGTTGAACGATCAATCCCCTGGTACTTGTCACTATACTATACTACAACGATCAGGTACACTGCCTGGTGGGGGTTGTAAGCTTCTCAAGATCCCTTGAGAGGTAAAACCTTTTGCGAGGGTGCAATTCCCACGCATCAAGTTTTTGGCGCCGCAGCCCGGGGAATAGTTATTGTCTAGGTTAGGATTTCTTTTTATTATGTCTACTTGCTAGATTCCTTTCTAGTAAGATTTTATTCTTATTTTTTTAGGTTCTCTTTAATCTATCTTATTTCTTCGTGTCTTTGTTCGTAACCTTCACCATCCGCCATCATGGCAAATGACGATTTCTCTAACCTTAGAGTCACTAGGAGTCGTAGTTCCGCTAGAGACCTAGTTTTGCCCTATGCAGAACCTGAAAGGGAAATGCGTAGGCTAAGACGATCTCTCTCAACACCCGAACCATCCAACATAGCTATCAATTTTGATGAGGCCCTTTCTGAAGAAAATTTAGACAATCACCTCACACCCCCTAGCTCCCAATCCAACAACGATATGATTACCCCTGAAACTCCCATTCCTAAGCGAACACACCGATGAGGTCTTGCGTGCAAGCGATGTTTGGCTTGTCCAAAGTGTGTGCAAGTTTTGCGGACTAGATGATGATGACCCGATTCAACACATCAATGACTTCTTGAAAATAGTAGACACCCTCCATACGGATGGGGCCACTAGAAACACGTCCTGATTACGATTCTTCCCTTTCACTCTTTATGAAAAATCCAAAGAATGGTATGATAGACTTCCCTCCGAGTCTATTTTCACATGGGAGCAACTTATATCCAAGTTTTATGAGAAGTTCTTCCCAGTAGGGAAAACCTCAGTATTTAGGGATAGGATCCTCTGCTTCCGAAAGGGAAAGGACGAACCCATACATAAATCGTGGATTAGATTCAAGGATTTAATGAGACAAGTTCCCCATCATGGCATCGAACTCTGGCTTCTGGTCCAAATCTTCTACGACAATGTCTCCTCAAACGACCAGAACGGAATCAACAATTCTAGAAAAGGGAAATTAGCCAATCTTAGCGCCTAGGAAGGGTGGAATAGGATTGAGGAATATGCTCAAGACCAGGATGACACTTGGGATGAACCTGAGTCAACTGACAGCATATCTGAAATCACACAAACACCCTCAGATCGGCTAAGAAAAACTCACAAAAGAATGGAATACCTTGCGGGGTCGCAAACAATTAAACAACTTTCAAACCCTTACTTGATCTGCGATTACTGTGGGGGCCCGCACGAGGTAGAGGAATGCGGAGGAGAAACCACGACCGAACATGCGTGTTTGTCAGGATATGGCATCTACGCTGACCCCTCCCTTTTGCCTTTTTACCAAAACGATGATTATACCCTTTGGGGAAATCTGGTGAAGAGAAAAGAAGGGGAGGAAGGCCCTGAATACAAAATCAGGAGCACTTTTGAAGATGACCTCAGTCACTTCACTCAAGAAAAAGGTTTACAATTGAATCGTCTTGATGAGCTCATCACTGAGCAACAGAATGACATAGAAGAATGGTTCAACAAGCTTAACTCCACCCTTGATGACCAAGACAGGCCATCAGTAAGCCAAAAAGACCCCCTGCTCGCGGTAACTACTCGAGCTGGAACAACAACCAAGGACCCTCCTTATCCGAGCTCACACCCTATCAACATTGATCCAAGCGAGCCCCACGAGGAGGAAGGTAATGTGAGCAACGAGGCTCCCGAACAACCTTCCCTGGTGACCCCATCCCCATCAACTCCACCTAATCAACCTGTGAGAATCCCATTCCCATCCCGCCTAAAGAACCAGAAAATTGAGAACGATAATAAGAGATTCTTGTCAAATCTAAAAGATTCAGTGGTCACCATACCTCTCCTTGATGCTTGCTATCACATGCCAAAGTATAGCTCATACTTTAAAAAATTACTCGCCAACCGAAAGAAACTCGAGGGTCTTGTGACTCTGGGAGAAGAATTTTCGGTGGTGACCCATCGAGGGCTACCAAAAAAGGTAAACGATCCAGGCATATTCACCTTGCCCTGTTCCATAGGATCTCTATCAATAAAGAATGCTCTTGCCGATTTAGGGGCGAGCATCAACCTCATGCCTCACTCCATGTTCCTCAAACTAGGATACTCCGGACTAAAGCCTACCCGTATGAACATCCAACTAGCCGATAGATCGGTCAGATATCCCGTAGGGATATGCGAGAATGTGCTAGTCAAAGTTGGAAAATTCAAATTTCCGATTGACTTCGTGATCGTGGAGATGGAGGAGGATGACTTGGTGCCCATCATCTTAGGGAAACCATTTCTTGCTACCGCTCGTGCAGTCATTCATGTTCATGACAGCAAGTTAACCTTACGAGTAGGAACCGATAGCTTAACCTTCGACATTAAAGACACTATGAATCTCTCTCTCGAAGCAGCTAACCGGCTCTATTTCATCGGAGAGGTCGATGAACTCACGGATGTCATTGACAACTGTGTTGATGAACAGATCGAAGAAGGCTGGTTACGGGATGAGAGTTTCCTCCCTATATTGGAGGAAGAAAAGGTGGAGGGCGTTAGAGCAGTCTCCTTCTACCCTAGACAAGAGACCACTGAACAGATCGAACTCCGAAAACCCGAAAACAAGCTTAAGCCCTCTATTATCGAACCACCTAAGCTAGAGCTTAAAGAACTCCCTAACCACCTAGAGTATGCCTTCCTTCAGGGAGAGGATCAACTTCCAGTAATCATAAACTCATCCCTCGAACATGAACAAAAAGGTAAGCTCTTAGAAGTCCTAAAGAAATATAAGGGAGTCCTTGCATGGAGTGTAGCCGACATTAAGGGGATTGACTCAACTTTTTGCACGCATAAGATTCTTATGGAAGAAAACCATAAACCTGTCGTGCAACCCCAGAGGCGGGTGAATCCCAACATTAAGGAGGTAATGAAGAAAGAAGTTATCAAACTTTTGGATGCAGGACTGATTTACCCAATTTCGGATAGCCCGTGGGTTAGTCCTGTACAGGTTGTACCAAAGAAAGGTGGAATGACTGTGGTGAAAAATGACAAAGTTGAGATGGTACCCCAGAGAACGGTTACTGGCTGGCAGTTATGCATCGATTATAGAAAGTTCAATGATGTCACAAGGAAGGATCACTTTCCCCTATCATTCATTGACCAAATGTTGGAAAGATTATCTGGGCACGAGTATTACTGTTTCTTGGATGGGCTCTCGGGATATTTCCAAATCCCCATAGCACCTGAGGACCAAGAGAAACCCACGTTTACTTGCCCTTATGGAACGTTCGCCTATAAAAGGATGCCTTTTGGGCTGTGTAACGCTCCCGCCACCTTTCAGCGATGCATGACCGCAATCTTTCACGAATTAATGGAAGACAACATGGAAGTTTTCATGGATGACTTTTCGGTCTTCGGGAACTCTTTCGACCGCTGTCTTGCTAATCTGGAAAAAATGCTCAAACGTTGTGAGAAAACCAACTTGGTCTTAAATTGGGAAAAATGCCATTTTATAGTAAAAGAAGGGATTGTGTTAGGACATAAGGTCTCAGGGAATGAGATTGAGGTGGACCAAGCAAAAGTGGAAGATATCTAAATTACCTTATCCCACGACTATTAAGGCAATACGCAACTTCTTGGGCCACGCCGGGTTCTACCTTCATCAAAGATTTCTCTAAAATAGCTCGGCCAATGACTCAATTGCTGGTGAAAGATACCCCTTTCAATTTCTCTCAAGAATGCAAGGATGCATTCGATCTCCTGAAAAAGGAGCTCACGCAAGCCCCAATCATGGTTACACCCAACTAGGAGTTGCCCTTCGAAATAATGTGCGATGCTAGCGACTATGCTGTCGGGGCAGTATTAGGCCAAAGGCGTGACAAACTATTCCAACCTATTTACTACGCTAGCAAAACTATGAATCCCGCTCAAGAGAATTACTCTACCACCGAAAAAGAATTATTAGCCGTAGTGTTCGCTTTCGACAAATTCCGTCAATATCTTGTCCTTTCAAAGACAGTTGTTTTCACTGATCACTCGGCTCTCCGATATCTTTTTGCTAAGCAAGATGCTAAACCACGACTAATTCGGTGGATCTTGTTGTTACAAGAGTTTGATGTTGAAATTCGTGATAAAAGGGGGCGGAGAATTTGGCTGCTGATCACCTCTCTCGTCTTGAAAATCCCCTTAATGAGCTTGATAGGAGCGAGATTCGGGATTCATTACCTGACGAACAACTCATGTCAATGATAGATTCTGAGCCTTGGTACGCTGATTTTGCTAACTATCTTGCGAGCAGGCTCATTCCGGAACACATGACTAGATACGAAAAGAAAAGGTTTTTTGCCCAACTAAAATACTACTTCCGGGACGAACCATTTTTATTCCGAAGGTGTCCTGATCAAATAATCAGACGTTGTGTTTCGGGAAATGAGGCAATAAAGATCATGAAAGAGTGCCATTCTGGCCCCTCTGGGGGCCATCATGGGATAAACACCACCGCACGAAAGATTTTCGATGCGGGATTCTATTGGTCCACGATATTTCGTGATGTTAAAGAAATGATACAAGCATGCGATGCATGTAAACGGGCCAAGAATATATCAAACAGAGATGAAGCACCTCAGAATTTTATACAAGTATGTGAGGTTTTCGATGTCTGGGGAATCGACTTCATGGGACCCTTTCCATCTTTAGGGGGAATGAATACATTTTCGTTTCCATCGATTATGTTTCAAAATGGGTAGAGGCACAAGCCCTTAGGACCAACGATGCTAGGGTAGTTATTCATTTCCTGAAAAAGCTGTTCGCTAGGTTCGGCATTCCTAAAGCTCTCATTAGTGATAGGGGGACCCACTTTTGCAATGCGCAAATGGAAAAGGTCATGAAGAGATATGGAGTGTCCCATCGATTTTCCACCGCCTATCACCCACAAACCAATGGTCAGGTCGAAAACACCAACAGGGCAATTAAAAGAATACTAGAAAAAACGATTAATCAAAATAGAAAAGACTGGTCATTTAAACTCGATGAGGCCCTATGGGCATTCCGAACTGCCTACAAGACACCTATTGGAACGACCCCGTTCCGCATGGTTTATGGTAAGGCATGTCACCTTCCGGTCGAACTAGAGCATAAGGATTATTGGGCACTTAAGGCATGTAATTTGGACTATACAATCGACGGAACAAATAGGTTCTTGCAACTCCATGAGCTTGATGAGCTAAGGTTAGAAGCGTATGAATCTTCCATTACATATAAGGAGAGGGCGAAAAGATGGCATGACCAGCAAATTAAGAAACCTAAGGAATTTTTAGAAGGGGACAAAGTCCTATTGTATAATTCTCGGTTACGGTTATTTCCCGGGAAATTCAAGTCTAGATGGTATGGGCCCTTTACGGTGAAAAGTTCCACTAAAACTGGAGCTGTTGTGTTAATAGACGATGAAAATAGAGAATTTACTGTCAACATACAACGTGTAAAACATTATCAAGAAAGTAGTAATGAGATGATTAGTGAGGAGGATGTAACATTTGAAGATGAGGTCACGTAATAGCCCATGACCTTGAGTCTAGCTACAAGACTCGTAAATAAAGAAAAACGCTTCTTGGGATGCAACCCATGTTTTGTGTGATTTTTATTTGTTTGATTGTTAATTGTTTCTGTATGCATGCTTTATTTTTATTGTTGATAGATCATGCTTCAAAATAAAATTGTGAAAATGCTTTATTTTGTCGTTTAACTTCGTCTTAACTTCATACAAAGGTATTTCGCAAAAGATAAGTGTAAGGGGAAACCCCAAATTTGTTTCTAAGAACGAAATTGATCATAATTCTCCACAATATTAAATGGACATGTTTATTAGTATTTGTTAGAGTCAAATGCTTGTATCGAGTCATAATGATGTTTTGCAGGATTTTCCAGGAAGTAGGACATAAGTTTTTTCAGAAATTTTCCAGAAACTTAATGTAAAGATTTCTGCAGGTCACTTCTGACGGCGTCAGGAGTTAACTCTTGACGACGTCATGTGTAAAATTCTGTAAATTTTGCTAGTTTTGTTTTTCTAACGGAGTCTTAAGGTTTTTGTTAATTCTTTAGTTTTATAAACTCCAGGAGATCTGCAAACATTCATTCCACAAGCATTATATCTTAATTTGTTTTCTAGGACTTGTTAGTATATATAGATTGCCGCCGATTTTACGCGAGGTTTCCTTGTTTGTTTTCGCAGGTTTAACAGGTTATGTATGACAAGAAGAAGATTTATATTTCTGGAAGGGAAGCTTTGATTGTTCATTTTCTTGGAGGAAGATCTAACCTTGTTACCACACTATCCACACCGAACGAATCAGGGGAGTATTTGATTTCATTCTTTTACCTATTTCACTTTTACATTCTTTAATTGAACATTGGGGACAATGTTCATCCTAAGTGTAAGGGGAGGGTAAATGATGATACCTTATAGGATACTATTGCACTTGAGTTTGTTTGTTTGATGGTAGGTGTGTAATAAAACTATGAGAAATACTTGTTAGTATAATTTTAGCGCCAAATTTAAATTTTTTTACAACATTTAGGAGTGAAGCTTTAGCCTTAGCAAGCGTCTCATGTATAGGAGTTGTATGACTAGCACGAAACCGTACTATTCAGAAAAATTTTTCACCCAAATATGTGAGGTTCGCCTTTAGATTTGATAGGAAAAGCATTCATTATTAGTGCTTATGAGTGTACCGGTAGCATTTAGATTCTAGAACTTGCGTTAGTGATGCATCCCGAGACCGCTAGTGAGACTACATTCGTGTAGTAGGATTTACTACATGATAAGAGACATTAGGATCACCCTTGTGTTAAACCCGTATCATAATTACTTGACCATTTAAGTCATATTACTTGGCTTTTAAAGTCAACTAATTTTTCCCACACCCTTAGCGTTGTACTCATTTTTAGTACACGAAACCCCTAGTACACCCCTCCGAGCCTATCTTTTCATTTCTAACTTTAAGCATCTTACTTAAAGGAAGAATTTGTTACAACCCACTTAAATGTACACCCAAATCGCCTTAGCCTTCCGTGTATGCACTCATCTTTAGTGCATTATTGTTATTTGTTTAAACCCATAGTTAATTATCTAATTGATTACATGGTTGCTAAGTCGAGTCATATCCTTGTACATATTATTTTGGGACGACTGGGACTCATGGGTAAAGTACTTGTGTTATGGAGTAATGGGGAAGAACATCATTTTATTACCCTCATATGTGCGTTAATCTTAGAAGTACTCTAAGTGTTTTAATTATCTTGATTCGAGTCATTAGATTAGTTTATTGTAAAGTATGTAAAATTCAAGTGTAAGAGGAATGTTCATTCCCTATGATGTATTATTTTGGATGGTAGGGTAAGAGTGTATGCGAAAAAAAAAAAAGAAAAAAAAAAAAAAACATACAGACTATCATCCCATTTCATTCTATGTTTATTTTATGTTTTAGTTATTTTTGATTTATTAGCTTAAGTCGAGTCTAGTCTTGGCTTAGCAACGCCATATTGTACATGTAATTAACCAAAATGATTAACTCGCCACCAGTAAATATTGTCTTTATCCAACAAAACCGTGTATTCCATATCACTACACCTAACGTTATAAACATTTAAAAGACCTTTTTGATAATTTATCCTAGGTACTTACGCCAAGTGGTGGAGGTTTGATCCTTTCCCAAGCCTATGGTAATCTATTTTGCTATGACAGGTAGTGAGAGATGTTTTCCATTTCCATATTGTGATATATACTTTATTACACCCGAGAGATGTGAGTATCTAAACACTATTTGTTAGGTGCTAGTATATGACCTCCGTGTTTGTCTTTGGTCTTTAGTGGAACGATTATTTGTTGTAATTACTTTTATATTAGTTTTAAATGACCCCTAACTTGTATTTTGATTAGAATAAAAGCGCATTTGCTTGAGGACAAGCAAATCTCAAGTGTAAGGGTATTTGATGAGGCGAAAAATGAACCATTTTTAGAGGGTCATTTTAGCCCGGATTCCAAATTATTTGATCAAATATTGCCTTAAATCGTTCCTTTTGTCATTTTAGGTACTTTTGGAGTGAATTCTGGAAAAGGAAGCATTTTGGATGTTTTTGGAGCATAAAAGTGAAGAAAACGGCAAAGTCTTAATTTTCCTTGCTGGAAACAGCACCTGACGGCGTCAAGAGTCTTCATGTGACGGCGTCAAGAGTAATACAAGAGGTAGAAGTGGATAAAGTCCGTGACGATCCAGAAGAGTTTTACACTATGTGCATGACGGCGTCACCATAGGCCATCATGGTCCAAATACATGTGACGACCCAGAGTAGAAGTGCACATGACGGCGTCAAATCTGGATCTAGGCAATCCGATATCATTATGGGCGGCGAGTTGATGGCGTCAGAAATTCCTTCTTGACGTTGTCACCCTGTAAAATCTATATATAGTTTTGCAATTTTCATTCATTAAAAGGAGGGAAAAGTAGGGTGTAACTTTGGAGAAACCCTAGTACGAATATTGCTGTTTTTTCAAGGGTTTTTACCCTTTGAAACCTTTCATGTCAATTTGAGATAAGTACTCTTTCAATTCATTCAATATGTCTATGCGTTGTTTGAATATATCTTACACTTGTCTTGAATTCAACATGCTAGGCTAGATCTCTTGTGTGTTTGCTTAGATGTAGTGAAACCTAGATGTTAATTATGGGTTGATTGTTTATTTATAGTTGTTACGGATGATTGTATTCGATGTTAGGCTTAAGAAAACTGGCAGACTTCCATTGGTGACATGCTTGAACGTCTTAAGAAACATGATCAGAGGTGTACTATGATTTTTGGTTGTATTTAATGAGTAAGAGAATTCTAATGATCCCATGTTAGGAGCTTCTAACGGCTCGACATAGGTGTGAAGTAGGATCCTATAGAGTTAGGGAATATTGTACACGGCCCTACGACTGGTATTAAGGAATATAACCCGTCATCCATGCAATTGTAATAAACTATCAACCTGTAAAAGATATCTAGGGAGTAATGTAACTTAAGTAAAAACAACTCTCCCTATTATTGTTCACACCACTAGTTTGATTAACTTTATTTTCATTTCTGTTATTTTATTTTGATTGCATCTTAGTTATTGGGTTAGTTGATTAGCAACTAATTCCGCCCACTCTTCCAAAAACCCGAGATTTTAATTGCTTTCATAAAAAAATAAAAATACAAAAAGAATCATCCCTCACCTCTAGACCTAGTCTTTAGGCTTCCTAATCCTAGCGACACTATTCCTGAGTTGAACGATCAATCCCCCGGTACTTGTCACTATACTATACTACAACGATTAGGTACACTGCCTGGTGGGGGTTGTAAGCTTCTCAAGATCCCTTGAGAGGTAAAACCTTTTGTGAGGGTGCAATTCCCACGCATCAGATTATCACATCTCTCGGGTGTAATAAGTGATATAACACATATGGAAACGGGAAAATAATCTCTACCTATCATAGCACATAGATTACCATAGGCTTGGTAATGGATCAAACCTCCACCACTTTGGAGTAAGCACCTAGGATAAACTATCAAAGAGGATTTTTAAAGGTTTATAACGTTAGGTGTAAGGGTATGAAAAACATGGTTTTTTGGTGTTGAGACAACATTATCAAGATCTCCTAATGTTTTAATGATGACAAATAAACTTTTGAAACACATAAAATAACAAACGGTAGCCAAAATTCCCCGAATCCATATCTGTTCCTGACGCATCACCCACGTGTTGACGCGTGGCTGACGCGCCAGGCTTTTGTATGGATCGGGACGAATTTTGAAAGTCGGCTTTCCCCTTACCCGACAAATGTGGATCTTTCAATACAGGTATGAATATGCTATGTGCTTAATTGAGAACACTCGAAATGAGATTTGGGATTAGAGAGATCAAACTTTTTAAACACCCGTTTACGGGAAAACACCAACTCATGTTTTCTAACTCTTGCCTCTTGCCAAGGCTTTTCTAAACATAGGGAGTTTATACATTTCACGTAACATCACGTGAAAGCATCCATATGCTCATATCCCGTGCTTACGTCTTCTCTAATCACGTAACGGGTTTACTCCCTTATTGGTAAAACTAAGTCAAAGGTCACTTTGCGTAAACGCATCCTTTCCCGCTTGGGTTATGCTTTACATCATGGCAAAGCACTTGGCTTGTTTGTATCAAGGGGTTAGTTGAGTACGTCGAGTCGTGGAAAGTCACGAGTTATGAAACTATGGATTCTCGACATCGTGTTACTTGGAATTATAAGTAACCTATGATTTTATCAACTTATAATCTTAATTGTCTAAACCTTTTCTTCTTAACGACAATTAGATTATTTCTTAATCTTATTTTTACAAAAGACAAAACCACCAAATCTCCCAAAATCCTTTCCAAAAATCCTTTTCCAACAACCTCTTACATATTCCATTACATCTCTTACACACTCATACCTTTTGACTCACACAAACTCCCACACAAGATTCCCCCTAATTTATACATTTCCTATACACCTTTCTCATACACCAATACATACACTTCCCTATACACACATACACTCTTTTCTACACACACCTTTACATTCAAAATACACACTCTTCACTCACATACCTCTCTTCACACAAACAAGGCTCCCCATCATGTCATTCTTACATATTCCTTACATCTTACACACATCATATCCAATCCAACTCATTCCTTCACAACCCCAACAACTTTATTTTCAAAATACACACACTACTCACAACCATCTCTTTCTCTACACACACTATGCTCCCCATCACATCCATACTTACATATTCTCTTACACACACACAAACCAACTCTTATATATTCCTTACACCCTTTCACATCCCGACCTTTCACTCACCCTCTTCTCCAAGGAAGGAATATTCCCTTGGATATGCTTTTCTTAACCCAACCATGGTTCACATCTAACCAAACTATGGTTAGTTCCCAACTTACTTCATTCTCACCCAACTATGGTTAACTCTTAACCACACCAAGGATGGAACATTCCTTTGGATACACCCTTTAACCTAACCATGATTTATTCTCTATACACTCTTCTAACCTAACCATGGTTACTTCTTAACCCAACCTCTCACACTCTTCCCTATAGAGGAATATCCCATGGCATATTCTCTTATCTCTTTTATGACATGTGAGGAATACCCATTCTACCCCTATCCAATTATCTCTTATTTCCTTCTATCTTTGATAATTGGTTTTCTAATAAACACTTCACAAAACATTTTCCAAATTGTCTATTTGAGTTGGTAAACCTTAGATTGATTAATGTTAAGGTTTTGTGTGAAGTACAATTGAGGGTTTAGCAAGGTTAGGTATTTAAAAGACCAAAATCCAAGTCTTGGGAAAACTCTTACAGAGTCTCTGGCGCGTCACCCACGGATTGACGCGTGGACAACGCACTGGGCACGGTAAAATTTTCCCAAGTTGGGTCTTCGCCTATAAATACCCCACCTTGGCTCTTGTTTCCTCACCCCTTGCCATTACTCTTTCTCTCTACATTCTTTCTCTCTAATCCTCTAATTCTATCTCTTGTGTTCTTAGTTAAACACACTAACATCTTTGAAAGAACACATCTCCTTGCAAGGGAAGAATCACAAGAACCTAATCCACTCTTGTAATTGTGTCGAGGGTCTTCTTATCTATACCCTTTCTACTAGAATGGAGTCACTAGGTTAGGTTAGGGCTTGGTTCAAAGAAACTTTATTTTATCATTCAATTTGGTTGTAAGGGAAGTCTTGTGTCTTGGTGACTAAGCCTAGATCATTGGGGATCTAGTTGGGGTTTGATACTTCCGGTGGGAAGTCTTGGTAGTGTTCTTGGTGACCTTTAGGTGAAGTTGAACCGTGAGATTCTTTTGGGTGGTTTCCGAGGGTGGAATACCGTGGGAGTAACTCCTTCTTTGTGAGCATCGATATTGGTGAATATCGGTGGAGTGAATTGTAACGGTTTGTAGTCCACCGAAAGGATTATATTAGTGAATAGTATCGGTGTCGTAGATTCGTAACTGGATGTACAGATGGTATAAACCCCCATCCCGAACCAGTATATATCGTTGTGTCATTTACTCGCTTTATATACTCTTGGTTGTGATTGTGTTTGTGGTTGCTCATACTTAGACCACTTGGTTGTCTCCGTGGCTTAAAGTTTTTAAACACCTAAAAAGCCGAGGAAACCGTATTCACCCTGATGCGTGGGAATTGCACCAGGCTTTACCTCTCGAGGGATCTCGAGAAGCTTATAACCCCCACCAGGCAGTGTACCTGATCGTTGTAGTATAGTATAGTGACAAGTACCGGGGGATTGATCGTTCAACTCAGGAATAATGTCGTTAGGATTGAAAATTAATCTAACTAGGTCTAAAGGTGAAGGATGATTCTTTTTGTGTTTTTATATTTTATGAAAAGCAAGTAAAATTCTCAGGTATTGGAAAGAGGGGCGGAATTAGTTGCTAATCAACTAACCCAAAAGCTACTAATTAAACTAATTAACAAGAAAAGTAAACTAGGGTTCTACAAGGTAAGTGAAGCATGTCTACCTATGATATGTTACTCCTTGCTAGCTATCCAATTCTACCTATTTAATTATCACACCTTGTTTTAATTGACGGGTTGCATTCCTTAATACCATTAGTGGGGTGGCGTACGTACTTCTCCAACTCTATAAGCTCCTACTTCACTCCTATGTCGAGCCTGCAAGAAGCTCCTAACATGGGATCATTAGAATTCGCTCGTGCATTAAATATAACCATAATAACCTAGTACGCATTGGTTCATGTTTCTTAAGACGTTCAAGCATGTCACCAATGGCAGTCTGCCAGTTTTTTTAAGCCTAACATCGAATACAATCAACCAAACAAGAGACAATAAGAATCAAGAATTATAAGCTAAATCAACTAGACCTATCGAAGTGTCACACCCTAATTGATGAAGATAGACACAAACATCAACAAGGAATCAATAAGATCTAATCAATTATATACAAGTTTCACATAAACATAGGTAGACACAAGGTGAATTAGCAAATCATCATCAAAGAAGAGCAAACAACAATGATAATGGAAAACATAATTAAGATAGAATCAACAAACCATTATAAGATATTTATGGAGTGATTGAAACCCTCTAAGTTGCTGGAAAAACACCTACCTAAACCCAGGAATTGATCTTAGGGTTTAGGGTTTACAAAAAGTCAAGTTATAATGTTATATTTATAGCCAAGTTTTCTGTCGGCAAGGCATGACGGAGTCAGCTCGTTACACATGACGGCATCACACCCATTTTTTCACCAATTGTAGATTTCTTCGTCCTGTTCGCGTGGGCTTTTGAATCACCTAAATCCGAGTTCGTATGCAAAAGTTATGACCAAAACAATATCAGCTACTCCGCGCGCCAGTTTTGACAAGTTAACACGTGACGGCCTTGGGTGACGCCGTCACGTTTCTTCTGGACCGTCACCACTTTTACTCTTGACGCCGTCACATGAATGCTCTTGACGCCGCCAGGTACTGTTCCCAGCAAGGAAAATTAAGACTTTGCCGTTTTCTTCACTTTTATGCTCCAAAAACGTCCAAAATGCTTCCTTTTCCAGAATTCACTCCAAAAGTACCTAAAATCACAAAAGGAATGATTTAGGGCAATATTTGATCAAATAAATTCAATTCCGGGCTTAAATGACCCCCTAAAAACGGATCATTTTTCGCCTCATCATATACCCTTACACTTGAGATTTGCTTGTACTCAAGCAAATGCGCTTTTATTCTAATCAAAATACAAGTTAGGGGTCATTTAACACTAATATAAAAGTAATTACAAGAAATAATCATTCCACTAAAGACCAAAGACAAGCACGGAGGTCATACACTAGCACCTCACAAATAGAGTTTAGATACTCACATCTCTCGAGTGTAATAAAGTATATATCACAATAAGAAAATGGAAAACATCTCTCACTACCTGTCATAGCAAAATAGATAACCATAGGCTTGGGAAAGGATCAAACCCCCACCACATGGCGTAAGCACCTAGGATAAACTATCAAAGAGGTCTTTTAAAGGGTTATAACGTTAGGTGTAGGGATATGGAAAACACGGTTTTGTTTGATAAAGGCAATCTTTACTGGTGGCGAGTTAATAATCTTGGTTAATTACATGTACAATATGGCGTTACTAAACTAAGAATAGACTCGACTTAAGCTAATAAATCAAAAATAATAAAAACGTAAAATAAACATAGAATGAAACGGGATGGTAGTCCGTATGTTTTTTTCTTTTCTTTTTCTATTTTTATTTTTCTTTTCTTTATTTTTTCGATTTTTTTTTTTTTTTTTTTTTTTTTGCATACACTCTTACCCTACCATCCAAAATAATACATCATAGGAAATGTACATTCCCCTTACATTTGAATTTTTACATACTTTACAATAAACTAATATAGTTACTCGAATTAAGATAATCAAAACACTTGGAGTACTTTTAAGATTAACGCACATATGGGGGTAATAATATGATGTTCTTTCCCATTACTCTATAACACAAGTACTTTACCCATGAGTCTCAATCGTCCCAAAACAATATGTACAAGGATAAGACTCGACTTAGCAACCATGTAATCAATTAGATAATTAACTAAGGGTTTAAACAAATAACAATAATGCACTAAAGATGAGTGCATACACGGAAGGCTAAGGCGATTTGGGTGTCCATTTAAGTGGTTGTAACAAATTCTTCCTTTAAGTAAGATGCTTAAAGTTAGAAACGAAAAGATAGGCTCGGAGGGGTGTACTAGGGGTTTCGTGTACTAAAAATGAGTACAACGCTAATGGTGTGGGAAGAATTAGTTGACTTTACTAGCCAAGTAATATGACTTAAATGGTCAAGTAATTATGATACGGGTTTAACACAAGGGTGATCCTAATGCCTCTTATCATGTAGTAAATCCTACCACACGAATGTAGTCTCACTAGCGGTCACGGGATGCATCACTAACGCAAGTTCTAGAATCTATATGCTACCGGTACACTCATAAGCACTAATAGTAAATGCTTTTCCTATCAAATCTAAAGGCGAACCTCACATACTTAGGTGGAAAATTTTTCTGCATAGTATGGTTTTGTGCTAGTCATACAACTCCTATCCATGAGACGCTTGCTAAGGCTAAAGTTTCACTCCTAAATGTTGTAAAAAAATTTAAATTTGGTGCTAAAATTACACTAACAAGTATTTCTCTTAGTTTTATTACACACCTACCTTCAAACAAACAAACTCAAGTGCAATTGTATCCTATAAGGTATCATCATTTACCATCCCCTTACACTTAGGATGAACATTGTCCCCAATGTTCAAGTAAAGAATGTAAAAGTGAAACAAGTAAAAGAATGAAATCAAATACTCCCCTGATTCATTCGGTGTGGATAGTGTGGTAACAAGGTTAGATCTTCCTCCAAGAAAATGAACAATCAAAGCTTCTCTTCCAGAAAAATAAATCATCTTCTTGTCATACATAACCTGTTAAACCTGAGAAAACAATCACAAAAACCCAAAGCATCAATCCGAACAAAGAAAACTCACAACTAGATGTAATTCCAGACTTAGGAATAAAAACAAAATAATTAAAGATATAATGCTTGTAGAATAAATATTTGCAGATTTCCTGTAGTTTATAAAACTAAAGAATCAACAAAAACTTTAAGACTCCGGTATATACAAAACTTGCAAAAATTTTCAGAATTTTTGTACCTGACGCCATCAGGTTATAACTCCTGACGCCGTCAGAATGTTCCTGCAAAAATCTCATGTTAAGTTTCCGGCAAATTTCTGGAAAAACGTATGCCTTACTTCCTGGAAAATCCTGCAAAACATCATTATGACTCGATACAAGCATTTGACTCAAACAATTACTAATACACAATGTTCATTTAATATTGTTGTGGTTCATGGTCAATTACATGTACAAAGAGGCATTGCTAAGCCAAAGCTCGACTCAACTTTGCTAACTAAAACTCTTTTTGGTATTTTTCAAGACACTATCTTGACTTAAACATAAAGAAAAGACGCGGATGGTAGCCCGTATATTTTTTCCACTTTTCTTTTTCTAATATATATATATTTTTTTCATATGCTCTTGCTCTACCATCCAAAATAATACATCAAAGGGAGCTCGCATCCTGCCTATACTTGAACTTTTATATAACTAAATTATAGACCCGAATTAAGAAAATCAAAACAATTGGAGTACTTTAAACGCTAATGTATATAAGGAGTAATGATTTCCCCTTCCACTCTATAACGACTAGTACTTTTACCATGAGTCCCAATCATCCCCAAATTATATATACAAGATATGACTCGACTTAGCAATCATGTAGCCAATTAAACAATTAACAAAAGGTTTTAAAAAAATAACAATAATGCACTAAAAATGAGTGCATACAAGGTAGGCTAAGGCGATTTGGGTGTACATTTCGGGGTGGATTGTAAACAATGTTCTTCATTAATATTTCGGAATCTACCGAAATATAATGAGAACCGTGAAAAGGATAGGTTATGAGGGGTGTACTAGGGGTATCGTGTACTAAAGATGAGTATATCGCAAAGGTGTGAAAAAATAACTTGACCAATGAAGTCAATGTAATTATAAAACATGTTTAAAACATTGGTTATCCTAATGCCCCTTATCATATAGTAAATCCTAACTACATGAATGTAGTCTCACTAGCGGTCTCGGGATGCATCACAAACGTAAGTTCTAGAATCTATATAATACTGGTACACTCATAAGCATCAAAAGTGAGTGCTTTTTCCTAATAATCTAAGGGCGAACCTCACATTTTTGCGGTAAAAATTTTTGAGTGGTACGATTTTTGTGCTAGCTATATAATTCTTATCCATGAGACGCTTATTAAAACTAAAGTTTCACTTCTATATGTTGCAAAAAATTTTAAATTTGATGCCAAATTTGCCATAACAAGTATTTCTCTTAGTCTTATTACACATTTACTTTAAAACAAAATAAAAATCAAGTGGAGTTATAGCTTCTAAGGTATCCCATTTTACCATCCTTACACTTAAACCGAACATTGTCCCAAATGTTTCTAAAAAGCAATAAAGTATGATAAAAGAGAAAGAAAGAAACTAGTACTCCCTTAATTTGACTTGGCATGGACGATGTGAAAATATGGTTAAATCTTCCTCCAAGAAAACAAACATGATAAGCTTCACTTTCGATGTATACTTTATTTTCTTGTCCAATATAACCTGTAATTAACTAAAAAAAAAAAGAAACACAAAACCTCGCATAAAATCAGTGGTAAAATCTACATATATAAAAATTAAATCCTAGAAAGCAATGTAAGATATAATGCTTGCAAAATAAATGTTTACATATTCTTGGAAATTTAAAGATTCTGGAAATTTTCAAAAATATAAGAGTTCCAGCAGAAAAACAAAATTCTAACCTGACGTCGTCAGGACTGACCTGACAGAATTTTTATGTTTTGTTTCTGGAAAAATCTAATAATTAAAACCTGAAAATTCTGTAAAGCAATCATTGTGACTCGATACAAGCATTTGATTCAAACAAACACGCTAATATATATATGCTAAATCAATATTTGTTATTGTTCATGTCGAATTCATTCTTAAAAACAAATATGATCTTCCCTACACTTATCTTTTTGTAAAATACATTTATATATGATTAAGACGAAGTTAAAAACAAAATAAAACTTTTTCACAAATCGTGACATGATCAATAAACAAAGAAAGATGGAACATATATATGAAATCAAGATAAAAACAAAACAAATAAACAAACAATTAAAAGCTTGGGTTGACTCCAAAGAAGCGTTTTTCTTAATTAATGAGTCTTGTAGCTAGACTCAAAGTCATGCTCTATCCTATTTGAGTGAGTTCCTCATTGAGGATATCTTTAGGGTCGAACTTTTCTTATAATTTCCTATTAGTACACTTTGTTCGGTATGACTTTTCAAACTTCTCTCCATCCGGATCATATAATGTCATCTTTATGTGCCACTGATCAAAATTGTCCAAAAGAATCAAGATCAAAACATATTTTCCAAGTGTTTTTAGCCAAGTACAATGTATATTCATGTCGAATATATGATTATAGCATATAATATACATGTAAAATACAGAATTGAACATGAAGAATATTTGGTTTTCTTACAAAGGTTTAGGGTCCGTTTGGTTTGTAGGTGGGTTTAGGATTTGGATTTGGATTAGGATTAGGATTTGAATTTGAATTTGTATTAAGGGGCCATTTGATTTATAGGTGGGTTTGGAATAGGATTTCGATTTGGATTTGATTTAGAATTTGGAGAGAGAAAATATATTTATTAAATGTATTTTATAATAAAATTATAGTAATAAAATATCATTTAAAAATTTAAATAAAAATGGCATGTGAGAGTAGAAACTGGTAAGTCACACGGGTTTTGACAAAACCTTTCAAATTAATGTGGAATGAAATTTGATTCAATATATCATTCATCTTATTGAAAGAATGAACCAAACAACAAATTATGTCACATCAAACTTAAAATCCATTCCAAAGTATCAAACCAAACGCACATAGATTTGGATTTGAATTTGATGTAAGAGAGAGAAAAAAAATTAAACTACCAATAAACAACTACCAATGCAAAGTAATAGATCAAATTCTAGATATATTACATTACATACTAGACGAGTACCCGTGCATAGCAACGAGATTTTATAGCGACAGATCGTTTAGTGATAAAAAAAGTTTATGGGTTATAAACGAAAAATAATAAAAGTTTGAAGATTTAGAGATTAAACATAATGTTTTGAAACCCGGATCAACCCGTTCTGGACGAAAAATAGGTCGATTTAAATCGAGTGAACCTGATGGGTTGGGTCGAAAACGGGTCAAATTAAACCGGGTCAACCCGCCGGGTTTGAAGCGTCCCTGGTAAACCCGGTTTTCGATGTGTATTAATAGTTTCATTTTGAAATATATGTTTTCGTATGAATTTTATTAGTTAGACGAATCGGTGGCGACACCGATTTTCGGTTGAACCCGTTGGTCCGATCCAGTTTTCAAAACTATATGTACCATCAACTTGTTAGCTTGTATAAAGTTTTGTGTGTTTTATTAATTTGTATAATGTGTAAAATAACATTAGTTAGTGTGTTAATTATTTTATATTTATATTATGTTGTAGCTTGTTTAAATTGTACATTGTGAAAATTTTATTGTACTTTTTAGTAAGAGGTGTTTTAATTGGTTGTTTTTAATTTGATATATATGCTTTTAATTGATTGTACAATGTGAATAAATTATTGTACTTTAAAGTTATGGGGTGTTTTAATAAGAGTATTAATTATACTATGCATTTCTCTCACCTTTAACTTTCATGATTTCCTTTTTCAAGATTTGACCATACATTCTTTATATTGACAAATAGTTTATTCATCAAAAAAAAGTTTATAGGTTATAAATGAAAAATAATAAAAGTTTGAACATTTAGGAATTAAACATAATGTCTTGAAACCCGGTTCGACCAGGGTGGTTCAACCGGGTGAACCGTTCCGGTCGAAAAATTGGTTGATTTAAACCGGGTCAACTCGCTATGTTGGGTCGAAAACGGGTCAAATTAAACCGGTTTAACCCGTCTGGTTTGAAGCATCCCGGGTCAACCGGGTTTGTGATTTGTATTAATTGGTTGTATTTAATTTGGTAGATATGTTTTTAATTGGTTGTACAATGTGAATAAATTAATGTACTTTTAAGTAATTGGGTGTTTTACTAAGAGTGTTAATTATATTTCATAACTTCCTTTAATAAGATTTTTCAAGATTTCCACTTTTCAAGATTGACCATTTTTCCTTTATATGTAGTATAGATTAAATCGGTGAACGCATGCAAGTTATACTCGTGGTCCAACATAAGGCGTAATTGATATGAATTTGAAAGTCAAGGGACTGTAATGCAAATAAATAAGTCTATAAGGGTTATGTTTTATCATTATTATATATACTAAAAGGGGAACCTTTTACTGTTCGACACTATAGCTATTACATATTAAATCGGTGAACGCATGCAAGTTATACTCGTGGTCCAACATAAGGCGTAATTGATATGAATTTGAAAGTCAAGGGACTGTAATGCAAATAAATAAGTCTATAAGGGTTATGTTTTATCATTATTAGTAAAAGGGGAATCTTTTACTGTTCGACACTGTACCTACAGTGAACGAAACAGTGCACGAATGCAAAATAGTCCCTAAGGTGAAATTGTCATTGCAAGATAGGTCCTTCGGGGACTAAC
Organism: Artemisia argyi; assembly: GCA_030686995.1. NCBI lineage: Eukaryota > Viridiplantae > Streptophyta > Magnoliopsida > Asterales > Asteraceae > Artemisia > Artemisia argyi. Next base: position 79,712,484 of record CM060680.1, on the reverse strand, counting down.
GATGCAACATGCTGGGGACTAACGATGCAACACGTCAAGAATTTTAGAGACTTTTTATGTAAAAAAACATATTATTTCCAGAATTATTTTGTACCCAACGAATTACAAAAATGGTCCTTCCAGTTAGCTGTAAATAGCACCGTTAGTCCCCCGTTAGCGATCTTTTGCACATTTTTAGTCGTTAATTTTTTTTCCTGGTCGTTTTATTTCGATTTTAGATTAGACATAACATTCTCGCAGCAACGCGCGAGTGCCCTCAATCGTTATTACTATGTTCCAAAACTTATCGACTTATTTTTCTAAATTTGGGAATATGACCACTAACTTTGGTGAATGGTTAAATCAGTTGGAATTTCGTCGGAGTGGCGTGGCTAGTGATGCAGTATATTAATTGGTGAAATGTGTATTATATTGTGTGTTAGTAGCGAGACCGAAGCCAACATTTGATGGCTAAAATGGCGTGACGGCGTGAATGTAGCAACAGGGACGGTTGAAATTTTATTATCTTAACTACTTATAAAGGGTTTTTGGTCAATGTGAAATGTGAAAAACTGAAATTTTAGTCAATGCCCATTTTACCCTTGTCAACCAATTATTGATGGAGAGTAATTAATGCATTTTTACCTTTTGAAACTTACAAAACTCTCTCATCCTTCTCATTCTCACACTTGGCTCTCTCTCTCTCTCTAAAAAACACTCAACCCTCCACCACCAACACCCTTCACACTCGATACCCCTCTACCACCGGTACCCTCCACCACCGACACCCTTAACACTCGGCTGCTGGAACATCACCACCACTACCACGAGACCCCACCACCACGAAACGCCATCTCCAGTGCTTGTCGCCGCTGCATACAACTACGACCGACAGCCTAACCACAATAGAACACCACCGCAGAGACTTAAGACCAGCAAGAAGGTTTTTTTTAGTTTTGAGTTTTTTTATTTTTTTTAGTTTTTTTTATAGATCTATCTGTATTAATGAAGCTTTGAAATTTTTTTGTTATCGATCTATAGGTTTTTTTGTATAGATCTATAGGTTTTTTGAATAAATCTATCTATAGTAACATTTTTATTAATTTTATTGTTATATATAGCCACCGGTTTCCGCCACTTACCGCTACTACTATCGCCGAAAAAAGGATCCACAACTTCTATCGCTGTAAAGTGTGCCGCCGCCGCCTGGAACTGCCGTCGCCGAAATTGTTACCACCATTGCCGGAATTAGTTGCTACCACCGGAAATAGTATGCTTTATACTTAAAGGTTAATTTTGTTCTAAAAATTTTTATGTAAATTTTATTATAAAGTTAATATTTGAAGACATTTTGAGAAAATGGTCACTGATTCTTTTGAGGCTGCTTGCAACTTTTTTTTTTCCTTCAATGTTGACAATATTAAAAGAACTATATTGCTTCATATGGTGTTTAATAGGGTACACTGTTGTAGATGAAGCATACGATGTTTACAAGTGTGTGATCTGAATTTTGGATATTGCTTCATGTGTATATTAGAAAGATTTTATATTGTTGGGTAGTCTTGCATAATTTGTTTTGATGTGTTTGGAGTGTATCAGTGGGTGTACTTGTACTTGAGGTTGCTTATTTAGAACTACTTCATACAAAATGTAAAAAATTCAATTGTTGTTATAATTGCATCATTAAGAACAAAGGCAACTGTTCATTGTTGCCAATCTTTTATTATTAAGCAATTTTTGGTTAATGCCGCTCTTGTGAAACTGAATTGGTCAATGTCCTTAATGGAAATCAAAAGTCAGAACTGAATTTGTGTTTAGATATGGAAACTATATGCCAATGAATGTCTCTAACTTAAGCAAGGAAACAATATTGCAAGTTAGGAAACTATATGCCAATGAATGTCAATGCTAGGTGGGAAATTGATTTCGTTGAAGTTCAAAATTCTGCTTGAGTAAAAGCATATATAAATAAACGACTGTCTAAACAAATCAAAAGAAATGGAAATGACAAATCAATTGACTAACATCTTTTTTTTTTCTCTCTTTGATTTTGCAGATTTCTATGTTCCAAATGGATTTCTAATCATAATCTTGTGAGTTCTATTTCTTATGCGTTACTATCACTTGTTATATCTTATGACAAGATCATTCTCACAATTATGTTTAAGCATGAAATTTCTATGTGATTATTATATTCAAAGATTGTTGATTATTATATTCATCTAATTGATTAATAAGGACTATAAAATGTCGATTGCGAGGATTAAAAATAACTAGAGCCACCAGAACAAATTTTCTTTTTGCAATTATTTAGTATGTAACATGTTTTCTTTGTAGGTTACACATTGATTCTAACCTTTTTAAGCATCTACTAATAAAACATGACATTTATCAGTTTATTTTTTGTATTAGAAGTGACGTACAAGAGTTATTTGAGAATCGTAATAATAACACGTTTTGGTGTTATCTCATTAACGTGTTTAAGACTATTTGGTTTTCTTTTTCAAGCAACTAAATTTAAAAAATGCTTATTGTCGCAAGCAACTAAAGTTCAAACAAAGGCATTAAATTTAACATCATTGAGGAGGTATGCGCTAAACATATAGATCATTTTTTTTCCCAAATTGTGTATGATCAAACTGAATGATAGAGAGGTCAAGCATGAATTTAAATGGAGACTTAGCTATTTTTACACATTAAGTTCCTCTGCTTAATTTAGTTCAGCCACTTATTTTTGTTACTCTCATTGTTTCGTTTATTGAATATTTGATCTTGTTCCAAGCAGCTTAATGATGCCTAAAATTTGTATTATAGGACATCTGAAGATTTGGAATTGTCTTGGTGACTGAAGTATAGTGGTACTGCTCAGTTCACTTTCATTCATTTGTTCCGCCCAACCTAACTATGGAAAGTATTTAATTAGAATGTGTATTTATGGCAAGGGTCTTTTCATAATTGGCAACACATATTTGTACACGGCGAGGCATTCATTTGAAATACAAAGCTGAATTGCCTTAATCTATCTATGGCAAGGGTATTTTCTTAATTTGTGAGACATTTGAAAGATAATTTTCTTGCATCAAAAATTTGGAAACTATTTAAATAGTGGCAAGCGTTATTAAAGGAATTTAGTCAACTTAAATTTGTGAATGATTGCGCTTGGTCAACTAGACAACTGGAGTACAAGTATATGGAAAGCATCTCAAATAATCTTGACATTTAAACCAAATCATCACACCAATTCTTTACTTGATACTTCAAAATAACTTCTATTAATAAATGGTGGATATGTTCTTTCGATCTAACTTATGTAAGGCACTATGGTCTATCAATCAAAAAATATCATACACCCGTAACATAACATTCTACACCCGAAAAGGATTTTTCACGTTTTATTTTAAGCGTTACACGAAACGCTTACCACAATATCACATATCGTTAATTGTCTGCCGCCAAGAATTTCTGTTGCTATGCACGGGTACTCGCCTAGTTAATATTTAAGCCATATTAATCTATAGCAATAATAATCGATTTAATACCTAATATCTTTAGAAAAACACAACACGTGTAGTCCAATTACTACGTAAATGTCTGTTCAAATAGCTAAAACTTGAACTTGGCTTATATCAACTCAATTTTGATACTTTTTTCGAGTATGTCTCTACTCTCGGGTACCTCGTTGCTTAATGTTATTTCAGTAGGGAGTTATGGGGGTGAAGAATGAGAAAGATAATGAAAAAAAGGTGTTTGGTAAAAGATACTATAATACAATGACCCATTACTCAATAAATTGGAAGGAATGCTTTTTCCTTTCCCCACTATTATCATTACCTTTCATTTTCCCTTTCCCGAGTTTCAACCAAACACACGCTCAATTTCTTTTCATCCCTATATAAGTTCTAATGAAATACATTCAGATATTCCAAACAAAACAAATTGATAAAAGAGAAATGTTATGGCCACAAAAAAAGTCCTACAAAAAAAATCCACAAATTGTTATGGCAGATACTGATTGGTTCAGTAAGAGAGAGGGGAGAGAAACTGTTACAAAATACATCAATTAAACGCTGACGCGTTAGCTTGTGGATGTTTTTGTGGGAGCTTCTTTGTGATCCAGCATACCTCTAAATAAAAATATTATTGTAAATAACTTTTAAAAAATGTAACTAGCACGAATCTCATAGCCAACTTATGAAAATATCTTTTTTTTTTTTTTTTTGAACGGTTACTTTCTTTCAAGGGAAATCCATGTCCAATTTGAAACCCGACGGTGAAAACCTTCGACTTATGAAAATATCTAATTCAAAAGTTTCCCTCTCTCCTTGTAACAACCTTTAAATACGAATAACTTTCACTCTTCTTCACCTTTCACTCTCACGCTCACACACACACTACCACACAGTAACTGCAACGTGATGGATCGAGTGAAGAGCTACTTCAACAAGCCGTGGAATCCAACCGCGATGCATAGCACTACTCCGTTACATTATCTGTTGCGAAAACTGTTAGTTAGACGTATATCGCTTGTTAACGTCAGAAACTTTATCTCATATTGTATATCATATGAATGCGTTAATTAGTCGTTTAATGGAAAATATTTGAATTAGATTCGGTTTGATAGTTGCGTCATTATCTGTTGCGAAACACGTTTGTATGTATATCACTCATAATTAATTCAATTATATAAAAATTGCGCTATTAAGTGTTCAGGCTCGTTAAATATCATTATCGGTAGCGGAAATCGTTAATCGTATTCCAGGATATGTCCCTATTGCTACTTCATTTCAGTTTTTGTATTTTGAGCTGGTGTGATCCTGTGAATATGTTGATTAGTCGTATTACGAGATAATTGGCGTAAGATATGTGAATTAGAAGTTATTAGGTTTGTTAGTTGCGTCGTTATCTATTGCAAAAATGATGATCAGATCTCAGAACTGATCTATTTCGTAAGTTTATCACTAATCTGATTCTATGAATATGTTAATTAGTCGTTTTACGAGATAATTATAGTAGGCGATTTAAAGCTGAAGTGATTAGGTTTGTGCATTGCGTCATATGTGACGTTTATCACTCATTGATATCAAATTCTTTATTTTGTGTCATCTATGGTAAAAATATGTTAATTAGTCGTTTACTTAAGATATTTGAACTATAAGAGGTTCAGTTTGTTTATTGCATCATCTGTTGCAGAAATTGTTGTTAATGTTCCTGAATTTGTTTATTTCAGTTTGTGTAGCTCTAGCTGGTGTGATCCTGCGAGTGTGTTAATTAGTCGTTTTACGAGATAATTGACGTAAGATATTTGAACTAGAGGTGATTCGGTTTGTTAGTTGCATTATCTGTTGTGAAAGTTGTTAAATCCGATCTCTCTTACACGTTCATCATTCATTGATATCAGATTATGTATTTCGAGTTGGTGGATTGTATGGATATGTCAGTTACGAGTAGTTGTTTTACGAGACTATTCAGGTGGAAATTTGAGCTAGAAGTGATTCGGTTTGTATATTGCATCATCTGCTGTGAAAATGGTTAATTATACAGTAGTTGAAAACTGATATATGTTCTACATTTAGTTATCATTGATTTGAGATTACTTATTTTATATCGTTAGATATGAATAAGTTAGATAGTGGTTCAATGAGATGATTCGGGCGGAAATGTGAAATTAAAGTGATTCGGTTTGGTAACTGCCTCATCTGTAGTGAGATTTGTTATAAGATTTCAGTATTTGTCAATGTAATACGTTTATCGCTCATTTACTTTCAGATACTGTAATTCGAATTATTACGATCCTGTGAAGATTTTAATTAGTCTCAGATGATTCTGGTAGGATTTAAATTGGAAGTGATTCGGTTAGTCTATTGCATTATCTGTTGCGAAAATTGTCAATCAGATTTCAGAATTGGTCTATGTAACATGTTTATGACTCATTAGTTTCAGAGTCTGTGCTTGGAGAAAGTTTCTCTTGATATGATTAGTTTCGGTTTCATTAAGCTAAGAAGTATGTGAATATGTGATATGGGCATACTTTGTGTATTTCATGGCTGTGAAAATGCAACAGAAAGAGGATATTATATTTTGGCTGAATATATGAGAATAAAACTACTTATTTTTTAGTTTGTTTTGAGAAGTTAAGACAAAATTTTCTCTAATGGTCAGTGAATTTTGGATTCATATTGGTTTATCTGTTACATTGAGCTGAAAGATATGGAAACTCGATGAGGTCACGAGAAAGGAAACTTGATTTCAGTGTTTGTGATTACTTTACCACAGTGATTTCTTTTTAATAGTGCTGGAAAATTTATCTTTTAAGGTCCTGATGTTTGACTTCAAAATGTGAAAGTCAACTAAAGTTTCCCTCTTCATAATGTGATACCTCTTGTCATCATGATTTATGGTTCGTTACAGTATTTTACTTTGATTAGATCCATTTCTCGGCTAGATAGTTACTTTGCATTATACTTGAACTAGTGAAATTACTATCTTCTTTTTACCATTCAGTTCAATGTTTACTGTTTGTTAATCATTTTGTTATTTGACTGTGTACTTTCCGACTTGGTACAGGTATACTGGACATTGTTCAACACCACCGCATTTTCAGTGTTTGGCGCGTATTTGCATCTGATATACAGCATAGGTGGTTGGATAACAACACTCGTGTTTGTCACAAGCATCTTTTTGCTGTCCAAAATTCAGCCATGGAGGGAGGTATTTCATAGCACATACATATTTCACTGTCTTCATTCGATGAAAAATGCTCCTATTTTCCATGGCTGAACACATCTGCAATTTGAAATGAAAACAAATCGGACAGCTACCCAGGCTCATTCTCTTGTTTGCCGCTGCATATTGTTTTGGAGCTTCAATAGGTCCTCTGATCAACCTTATTGTCATTGTTGATCAAAGGTAAACATTCCTGAAAGACATTTTAACACAAAATCCAATATCATTTCCAAATAAATCATCCTAATTTACATTAATTTATCAATGTCAGTGATATTGCCAAAGTTTTCGCTGGAGCTTCTGTGTTCGTCGGCTGTTACTCAGCATCAGTCATATTAAGTTCTAAGAGGCAAACCATCTACAGAGTTGGCGAATTTTCGGCTGCAATTGTAATCCCAACCTGGATGGTCCTTTCTCCAACCTTACCGGAACTCACTACTGTAAACTATTCTCCTTAAGATTATGTACTTATCAATCAGTAAATTAGCACAACTAAATTGCTATTGTTTCTCTGAACATGTGATAAAAGTTTTTGCAAAGGGCAGATACGGCCACCAAAATTATTTGCATAATTACACTTTATAAACACCTATTGGAGATTATAAAAGTTTACAGAAAATGTACTAACTCTTTAACTAGTAACTCTCTGATTTATTTCATTATTACAGTTAAACTACTTTCTGGGCATATTGATCCTTTGGGTTGCAGCAGTTTTGGTCAATCGGTTGATCAGTAAAATGTTTGAACAGTGGTTTGATGTTCTCATACATGTAGCTTGGACTTGGTTCTTAAGCCACCACCTGAGTTTTGATCTCTGGGACCTCTTGGTAAGCCATTTTACAGTAGTTAATAAGGGACAACATAACTTCCTCTAATATATAAGCCACTAACTGAACTGTAGTAATCAAAGTCAGCAACTTCAAGTAATGATTACTAATGACACAATAGCAACTAAAATCTAGTTCAATAGAAAATAATGCATCGAATTGGTACAACAAAAATGGAAATTATTGCCATTCTTTTGATTTTTGATAGGGAAATTTTATAGAGGCGACTATGAACAAAGAAATACACACATCATGTTGGTATAAGGCATCGAATATTACAGGCACTAGGTTCAGAAACTCGGTTAAAGGAAGATACACTTAACAATCCAAATATTGTTTCCACTACTTCTAGGTGTTGTTCCAATAGTTCTACTGCAGCTTAAGTTAACTAATCATGATCTATTCTCTTGTGCAGCTGATCTACTTAACACTTGGGCCTTTTATCCTTCACATGACAGCACAAAGCCAAAAGTCCATATATATAGTCAGCCGTGGCGAAAATTACTATGTCAGCCACACCATTGCCTTCTTCACCAATTTCCCTGATATAGCTGCTTATAGACACTTAGGTATCCATCAATTCAATATTTTAGCAAAGTGTAATAAAATTGGTTCTAAAATTGTTAAGATGCTAAAATCAGTCGTTTTTTTACTTGCGCAGTTGGTTTTTTGATCAGCAAAATGTGGGGAATTCTGAAGCCAATATGTAGCCAAGCTACTAACTAGTGCACATACTTCACTTTGGGTACAAAGAAACAGCCACTACGTACAAAGAAAAAGGAAACGGAGACACAGTTAGAATGATGTAAGTACTTAAGCCCTTTAAATTTGGATTTACATTCATGAACATGGACAAAGTTAGGTATTCAACGTAAATGGTAGTGATTCTTCAGAAGACCTGAAACCAACTTCGAAAGTTGAATTTCGTCACTCGTTCAATTGTCAAATTTGTGGTAATGTACAAGATATACAAAAATGGGAAATAGAGCTGGGACCTTTAGCTTATCTTAAAATTATCTTCGATACCATTATCATGACAGAACTACAAATTTTGTAGTTTTGAGTTTTGACAATTCCACTATAAAATTGTTTCCTCAATTGACTTACTCCTTATACAAACAATTTTTGTTAATTACTTACTAATATATGGACATATGGTAATGTGGTCCATTTTCTGAAAAACAAGAACAAATACATAAAGTTAACAGACTATTAAGATAAGAATAAAGGGAAAGGGATGACATTCCTACAAGGATCAAACAAGTATTTTTTTTCCATCAGCAGGCTTAATGGAATTGTGAAGATGTTGGGGTTCTTGGTGCAAAAGAAAAAAGAAACAAATGTCTGGCTGGAAACATGATGATCTGAATAGTATGCTATAAATTGCGTGAAAACAAAATACCCATAAGGATAGTAACTAGATAGATAACTAATATTCTGGTAAAAAGGGCCCAATATGACAACCATACTTCTGAGTCAAGCTGATATAATTCAAACCAAAGAGATTTGGGTCCTCAACCTCAGCAAACGAGTATTGATTATTCAAGTTGTTGAAGACTTGAAGTAGGATTCATTTATCAAAACAACATGGAGTTCAAATAGTATAAACACTTACATTTCAGTTAACTAATGCTTAATTTTCAAGTAAGAGTTTCCCATAACTTGTGAAAAATCATAAGATAACTTGAACTTGTTAGAGTCATGCACAATGCTATCAATCTACCATATAAGCCATAATGGTTTTACATTAATCAAGTTGCCATGTAACTAGCAGTCTTTTGAATTGGTCTTTAAATAGAACCCGTGCATGCTGTTGTAAACACATAAATCAGCGAAGACTTGGCAAGCATTAGATAAACAACTAGGCCATCAATGACTGCAGTTTGGGTTTCATTGGTTGGCTATTTGGGCCTTGGGGCTACTTTTATTAAATAGGTACTCATACTTAGAGGAGTTGTCCTTGTCGGGCAGCATATCAATTGTGTATTGGTCTAACAAAGCTCCTTGATTCATGATTCAGTTGAGTATTTTCTCTTACATTTAAGAACGGTTTGATCCAAATGTGATAGATGGTGGTCGATTGATTGGGTTATTCCTATAAGTTTGGGTTATATTTTTATATTCTAGGGATGAGAATTTGGCTAGCTTATTCCATTTTGTTGTAACCAAGAGAAAGAGGCGGCTCACCTTCATTTGGGCCTAAAGCGGAGCTTTTATAAAGGGTTTTTTTTTATCAAATTGTTTGCCGAAAAATCCTTTATATAAAATTTACTTTTCTAGCTATTTGATGTGCAATCTTTGATTAATTTTTTAAAATTAATATGGTATAACATTTCATTTTCAATCAATAAATGTGCAAATTAATTTAAACTTCCTTATGACATTTCGATCTTAAATAACTTTTAAGTAGCTTTAGATTTGAAAAATTATTTTCACCGAAACAACCATTATCGGAACGATGTACATTATTTTATATGTAATATAAGCATTAGAAAATAGTTGATATTTATAGTATAGTTTAGTATATCGACCGATGTAACATTACTTACATCTATAATTTATCTCGAAACTTAGTTTCAAAAATATATTTACGTCATCAATATCCTAACAATTGTTAACTTATAATTATAAGATACAATATACATTAAAGGCAATGTTGCTAATTGCCTTGAAAACAAAATAGCTCGTTTTTAAAACATTTTTGCTTCTTTACATAATGATGTCCTTAAAATAGATTATCTAATGAGTAAAAAACACATTAGTTTTGCATTGGAACATCCATATCCTTTGTTCTTGAGCTTCACTTACTCTTGCTTTAATAAGCATTCTTCCTCAAACTTGATGTGTGATCCAATTCACAATCTCCAAAAGAAAAGATAGCATAGTGCTTTGGGATTCTTGTGATCGCTAACTATAAATGTTAAGCCCAAAATATTTCACTCATGATCTCCAAAAGTTTGCTAAATTTCATATTGATTCGATAGCAAGTTCTTGTGAGATGAGGGATCTTGGAATAAAAAATGTTTGCGTTATCGAGCAAATGCTAAAGGTGACCAAACATGTGTAAAGTCGAGTCACATAACGGGTCAATAGTTGAGCTATTAACACTTTTAAATTCATTTACTATGCTAATCTTATATAATACTGTTATGTTTGTTCAAGAGTTGTGACTACTTGCTCATATAAGTAGTGAAGGTAATGGACATACAAGTAATGGAAGTGTAATCAACTCAGTAATGTTAGATAATAAAAACCGTGTAGGTTATGCTATTCATCGAGGCACAATATATAAAGGTAACCTTAGAAACCCTAAACCACAAACGGGCTTGGGCTTATTTATCATCTAACAAGTAATGTCATCAAATTACATGCAGCATCACAAGAGCTTAGCAAAGTGTAGTATTATGTAATATCTTGTAAAGTTAGTTAGGATAGTCAAAGTTACTCAACTAGTTCAAAAGTTAGTCGCTTTGTATATAAATAAACATATGTATCCTCTTCATTTCAGTAATTCAATATTGTGAATTACTACGTATTTCACAAACTCTCTGTTTTCTCAAGATAAGGGAAGTTAGTTACAATAGAAATACACAACCTTCTATCCGTTTGACTCAGTTGACCAATTTCCTTTTAAGCCAAGTGATTCTATATGTTAACTTTTCTTGAGAAAGAAAAAGTTGTCGATGAAATCCAATAAAGTGGGAGTGACATGTGATCATGGACCATTTCTCCTAAGAAAGTGATTGACTATTAACACTAGTCATCATGAATTAATGACTTAACATTCAATTATATTATTAGCTACAAACGATGACTTTGAGATAGACCGACCGAACCTTCTACTACTAGAAGGTTGGCAAACGACTAATTAAAGTCTCGTCGACGGTAAGACACATTCAAATAAAAATAATATTTACTCTGTATCTAACTTGCCAATATTAGAAAACCAGATAACATATACAAACAATGGTTTATTCATTGTTAAAAGGGCAAATGTTTAAAAAAATATATTATAATTGTCACAATTTATTAATCTAGGTAGTGAACAAATCTATATATATATTTTTTTTTAATGATTACTAGTGATAATCATTTTACCCTTCTAAATTACATAAGTGGTCCTTGTGGGTTAGCGAAAATTGCATCCACCATTCCTAAGGTAAATTACATAAATGGTCCATTCAAAAAAATTTCGGAATTTTTTTTGGAATTTCTTTCTTCGGAAATTTTTTACCAATTTTTTTAATTTCTTTTTCCAATTTTTTTTCGAAATTCTTTTTCAATTTTTTTTTTTTTCGAAAAACTTTTTTTCCAAATTTTTTTTTCCCAATTTCTCTTTTTCGAAATTCTTTTTCCAATTATTTTTCTTACCAAATTTTTTTGTCGAAAAACTTTTCTTCTTATTTTTTTTTCTGAAATATATATTTTAGAACTGTTATTTTCGTCACATGTGAAAAAAAATCTGAAATTTTTTTTGTCACATGTGAAAACGTATAAAATCAGATTAAAACGTATAAAAACGGATGAATAAAAGTGGACGAAAACTTAAGAAATTAGATGAAAACATATAAAAACGGATGATAACCGATAAAATATACGAAAACCTAAGAAAACGGACGAAAACGTATAAACACAGATGAAAACGTAAAAGAAAATAAAGGAAAACAGACGAAAACGTATAAAAACGGATGAAAACGTATAAAAGTGGACCAAAACGTAGTAAAATATAAGAAAACAGATGAAAACGTATAAAACGTTTAAAAACACAACGGGTCAAAACCATAAGAAGTGGATTCAAAAAAAAAAAAAAAAAAAAAGTTTAGGGACGGTGGATGCAATTTTTTCTAAACCAGGGGTACCATTTACGTAATTTACTCTAGGGACGGTGGATGCAATTTTCGCAAATTCACTAGACAAAACCTAAAAAAAACAAATGGTGACAAGTATGATACTTTTCTAAAACATTTGCTCTTGTTAGAAATACTAGACGAATACCCGTGCATAGCAGCGGATTTATAACGGCAGATATTTATAGTGATATTTTGGTTAAGCGTTTTGCATAATGTTTTATTTAACTATAGTTGTTTGCCGCTAGAAAATCTCGTTGTTATGCATGGGTACTCGTATAGTTATTTTTGAAACCTCCAATATGCATTGCCTCTTTTTATATAACTTGTACATCCGTTGATATGTTCGTAAAGCAAAAGTAAAATGATCAACTATCATATAAGGAAAACAATAATTTTTTCTTTTTTTGTTTATTAATATTTTTTATTTAAATAAACTAATCAAGTATCATTTAATTTTTGGTACATATAAATACTTTTTCATCATACAGATTATTAAAATTATTTGAAATTTTATTTAGAAATTTGAATTAACACACTGGGTTGTTTATATAGACAATGAAAAAAAAAAAAAAAAAAAAAAAAAAAAAAAAAAAAAAAAAACCTTTGCCATATATACTTTTTTATAAGTTTCAACTTTAGCCGCAATAAAATGTCGTTGCTTTGCACGCGATAAAATGTTGTTGCTATGAAAAATAAGATAATGTTTTGAAAAGTATTAAATTATTAATATTATAACAAATCTTGTGTTGTGTTACAACTTACAAACCGTGTGTTTTAAAATGAATTTGAAATTTACCTATCTCTACCAACTTGTGTTAAGTAACAAGTAAAAGTAGAAGATGAAAATTTATTAATACTTGCCTATATTATATAAGTAATCAAACGTGTAGTTTTTATATGTTTACAAAGTTGCCTAAATTAATTAAGATTTATATAATTAGTTGACAAGGGCATTATGAGGATTGACCAAAAATTAAGGATTTCACATTTCACTTTGACTATTTTCACATTATAAGTAATAAAAATAAAGATAAAGATATACAAGTTTGTGTTGGTCCTGAATAACTTAATGATGCGTTTGATTAATGCATTTTGATATGGGCTTAAGAGTTGAGAGTTAAACATGGTTGTTTGGTTATATTAGTGGGCGGATTAGGATCTAAGTACTAAAAATCTGGCATATATCAACTCAAGCTAAGGAGTTATATTTACAAGAATACTATATTTTGTGTCTTATTCCAAAGTTAGGGAGCCTGTTTTTCTCTCAACCTCTCATCCATTTTCCGTTCTACTTAATCTTATATGGAGTATTAATCTTTTTATATAATAAAATAAAACCTTTATTGGAATTTTCCATTTTCAAAAAATCAATTCATACCTTATTTAGTAATAATTGTATTAAAAAAAAGATTATTTTCTTATTAGGTAACATTTTATATTTATCCATAACACAAGGTAAAAGATAAATACAAAAAATATAGATAAGATACAATTAACACAACTAGAAGATAAATACAAAAAATATAGATAAGATACAATTAATAATAGGATTGAAATTTTTAAATAATTATCTTTAATAATAAAAAAAGTATAATTAAACATCATAAATCAAACAAAACAAAGATTAAATTATTTGTTTTTTAATAATAAAAATATATGATTCAAAAAATTTTAAAAAACCCGCGCATGCGCGGGCATTATAACTAGTTATTAAATTACAAGACAAACAATATTTTTATCTTATATCTTTCAATCTCAATTTTTCTCTTTTTACATATACCAAAAACAAATCCAATTCTTAACTCGCCTACATACTAAACGGCTCCTTACTTTCTAAAGACAGAATATTATGACTGGATGATGAGAGATTAAATGCATTTATAAGAGATAAATTATTATAATGTACGAGTAATAACATTAATAAAGGAAATTTTCCTAACGTCACTAATGATATTGTTGTTTTACATAGTTTTTGGTCTAGTGATATAAAACTAACTTATCATGTTTAACGGTCTTAAGTCGACTACCCAATCTGTAATTTCTTGAATATATACTCCTAACCTACAAGCTTCAACAATTAATAGAAGAAAGAAAAAAGTAATTCCCTCTAAGTGTCGAATTCCTGTTGAGCATAATTTAATCATACAAATAGTATATCGGTCTCATGAAAATAGTTCGACTGACTACTTTAGTTTCTTTTTAAAGTAAGTGTCAAGTTTCAAACCTTAATCATTCAAAAAGTTTTGAAAAAGTAAAAGTGTTAGCTTATCGGTGAAATGGTGGTGGTGGCTTTTTTTAGAAAATGTCACAGTCATAATGTCGACTCATGAGACGTAGTAAGTGGTTAAGAACGAATTCAACATCCAAATGAATACAATTTCCATCATGCTAGATCATGGTTCTTTTTTTGGAACATTACATGTGATTTAGTTTAATAATTGTGTTCACCTTTTCATGGAACTAAAGTTTTAAACAAGAAATTAAATGAATTTGAACGGTGGTTAAGAAAGCAAGTTGTTGCAGAAATAAAAGAGATAGCAACCTTGAAGTGGTCAAACAAACTTTTCAAACATGGAAGACTTTACCTGATTTTAATATGTGTGACGGTGGATTCAAACCTTCTTAATTAGTCGGACACTATGGTTTAAAAAAAAAATAATAAAATAAAATCTTAAATGTTGAAACAATAATTTGAAAAGACATCTCTCCTGTTGAATTATTATTTGGATTTATGAGTTAACAACCAAAGTAATGGGTTGTTGATAAGTTGACGCACTAGAAGCAATATATGCACTTCAATGGACATTCAACTTTCTTTGACCAATGTTAAACCTAACATCCAATAAAAAAAGTAATGACACTTTGACGCAGTACGCGCAGAAGCGAATTTAGATAAACCATTTGATGTTGCATCATGATACAGGGGATGAGACGATTAATCATTTGATGCTGCATTGTGATATCGCTCGGGATGTGTAGGCTCTCGTTGGTCGATGGTGGAGTTTAGATTTCCCCTCCGTGTTGTCGATTAGAGAGCTATTGTCATGGGTTGATGATTCTCGGATTCACTCTTTGGCAAAGAAAGTGTTGCATGTGGTTGTTGGAACGACATTTTGGAGTATCTGGATGTTTAGAAATCAGAATGTTTTCCAAGAGGAGAAACCGAAGAAGGCGATACTTTTTGATTCGATTGTTTCTACATCATTTTTTTGGTTATCTAATAGAAATAGCAAGCTTAAGATTAACTAGATAGGTTTCCTTCAAGATCCTATCATGGCTTGTAATTCTTTGTAATTATTTGTTGCTAGTTTTCTGCTAGCGTTTTTGACTCTTTGGGTGATTGTTGATATAAATAAATGCCTAAAAACGTCATTCATATCTTTCGATATCTTTAGGTTTTGATAATCACAAAACGAAAACTCATCAAACCAAAGATCATAACGTAAATAAGTATTTAGTAGTAAATGCTCACTTTTACCATCTAATCACTTAAGGTATGAATAAACAAAGTGTCTAATACATTATAAGATCAAAGGAATATTTTTCTTAATCACTAGATTTTTATAAAATGTCACATAACATTCTATATCTTTTATAAAACATTTTTGGAATTAAAAGAATATGTTTAATTCATTATTAATATATGAATTCAAAATTTCAACCAAAAATGGCAAATCTAATCCAGAAAAACCGTCCCCACAAAAGGACAAAGCTGAGCAACGTTCTGGAGGGGCGGCCATCTTAATTAACTAGGCGGCTCCCTTAATTATTAAGGGGATCGGCCCTTTAATTAAGGGGACCGGCCATGCTCCTGACCCCCCCTCCAGCTTTGCCTATAAATACTGGTTCATCTCACAGATTCTTCTCACATTTTTGCACTCTAAACATTCTAATCTAAACCTCCATTTCTATCCTCTAAAATCATTTGATCATATATACATTAATCTTTATTTCAAAGTGATTCAAGCTTCAACACTCAAGTGCAAAGAGAAGAATACTTCTATCATTCAAGACTAGAAGTATAACAACTTAGTATCATCTTGCTATCTAAGTTGTGCGTTCATTTCATCTTGTAAATCATTCATTCTTTAGTGTATAAGATGTGTATATTAGTTAGTTAGATTTAGACTTGTTGAAGGTGTAAAGTGACAAGAAGTGAAGAAATAGAGGTGGATAGAAATAGTTGTAGGAAGGAAGTATAAGAAGTAATAATACTTTGAAGTGGTGGTGAGTAGTAAAGATATAGAAGCCGTATCGTAGTGTAGAAGCCTTGAAGTAGCAAAGACATTGAAGCCTTAGAGTAGTGAAGACGTAGAAGCTTTTAAAGTAGAAGAAGCCTTGTAGCGGTACATAGATAAAATCCCTCAAGTAGTGACATAGAAGTATTGAAGTTGTGAAGACATAGAGGCTTAGAAGTTGTGAAGAAGCATTAGATTTTAAGTAGTGAAAAGATAAAAGTTGTAAAGGTGTGAAGACATAAGTGTTTTGAAGAAGTGTAGAAGGAGTGAAAGGGTGTGAAGAAGTTGTGGTGTGTTTGAAGTTGTGAGATTAGTTCTAGCTAGGATTAGAACTCGACATTTAGCTTTGTGTCATTAAATTGGTGTAAGCTAAAGTGTGTACGGTTTTCTCCGCCATAAGGGAGCATTTTGACTTAGCGAAGAAAACTCTCGAGTTTGGTGCTCGGGGAGTGGAGTAGGGCAAGGAAGGTGTCCTTGCAGCCGAACCACTAGAAATCCTTTGTCTCTCGATTTGATCTTTCCATCTCTCACTCTTTGCTTACTTACTTACTTACTTACATTACGTACATAGTTATAATAGCTTGTGTTGTGCATGTATTGATTTCACATAAAAATCAAATTAGGTTCCATTCACAACACCAATCTCATTTAAACAAACTAAAAGGATACACACACACACATGTGTGTGTGTGTGTAACAAATAACATTGTAGTTTTTACTCAAGAATTTAATTTAGTGGCGTTTAAACAACTATAGTGAACAAACTCAAATTTATATTTTTGAATCAAAGTTTTTATAAACTCAAACTATTCTTTTGAAACAAACTTTTATAAGACGAAAAAGACGTAAAACTATTCAACTCCCCCTTCTAGTTTTCCACAGTGATTAATATAGTCTTTAGTCCTTTGTGGTTAGGGTGATGGCTTTGCCGAAGCTCTATCCCTTAGGTTGTTGCTGTTAAAAAAAATAATAAAATAAATAAATAAATAAATAATAATTCATGGGTGATATACGAGGCACATCTCAAGGAATAAACCCCAAACAAGAGATTAACTCTTAGGCTATATTTGGCAAAAGTAGCTATGAGCAGTAGCCACATCTCCTGCTCACCGCTCACAGCTTCATAAAGAAGCATTGAAAAAAAGAGCTTTCATAAAAAATAGCAAAGCTCACAGCTCTCATGTCAAACGAACACTAAAAATCAAAAAGCTCATTCTCACCGCTCATCACCCCAAAAAGCTCTAAAAAGCTTTGTGCCAAACATAGCCTTAAAACACAAAGTTTATTAATAATTAATGATCCGTTATATGGAAAACTAGAAGGGGGTTGAATAGTTTACCGCTTTTTCACTTAATTATCCTTTAAAAACTTTACGTTTCATTAAAGATATGAACTCAAATTACTTGTTAATCTTTGAAAAGCTTTACGTGTAATTAACGATTCTAACTAAAGACAATATGTAATATGCAAAGACAAAGTAAGAAACAATCAAACCACAACACGATTGTTTATCGTGGTTCGGCTACAAGGACTCTTTTTCCTTGCCCTACATCCACGCCCCGAGTTTCCAACTCGAGAGTTTCAAGCACAAGTCAACAAGCTCCTTTCACGGGTGGAGAAACCTTTACAATCGTCGCTTACACTTTATCCAGTACAAAGCTAGATACCAGGTCCTAGTTCAAGGTAGAACCAACCTAACGTCGCCTATCCACTATTTCCGATACTAAGCTAGATGTCGAGTTCTTTTACAAAGGTACTGATGACGTATAGTCTATATATGGGCCACGAGCCCAAATGATAAACATTACTAAGGCCCAAAACCACCATGCCTGGGCTATTGTGATTTGGGCCGCATCAATAATGGGAACAGGCTCACGTAAGCCCAAACCCAAATAAACTATACACGGTATAGATAAGGATCATCTATCTATGGAATAGATATCCTTACCCGGATAAGCACCATGGGTGCGAAACGTAAGGAGCACGAACCCTACAAGGATTCTGCGCCTATATAAGGAATGACATAACTATCATTCAAGGTACGATTCACAAACCCTAACTCTTTACGAGAACCCTAAATCGATTACTTACTCTCACGCCGGAGTCTAATCGTGGGAGACAATCCCACGATAAGCCTAACGGTGTTGTTTATTTTATTAGTGCGCAGGTTACAAGTACTAAGAAGCGAATTGGTACGAGAGCAAGAGCCCATAATCAGGAACGCCCAACTTTTGTATCAACAGGTACAACCACTCCCGTTAGTTCTTTTACAAGGGTACAACAACTCCTGTCACACTATGTATTTTAAGGCCTAAAATACTAACCGAACACTTCTACACAAGATACAAATGAAGTATAAACTACCAAAGTTTATACATAACAAAGCTAACAAGTCTTGCAACTTTTGAGTTGAAACTTGTAACTTCTTGGATGAACTTGTGAACTCCTTTGCTATATAAGAGAATCACACAAGTCAAATGTTATTGGGTTAGATGAGAGAGTATGTGAAATATATGTCCTAAGGTGATGCGTGAATTCTTGCAAGTGGCTTGGTATTATAGCAAAATAAAGCAGCAGTCTGGCGGATCCGGCGGAACCCTAGAATGGGTTCCGCCTATGTACCCTGAGGGTTCCGCCAGGACTGACAGACAAACTTGCCATAAATCTTTCCAACCAACCAAAGTTACATCAAGTTATTACTTGGTTAACCACACATTGAATCAACATGAAATGCTTCCAAAATGTGTAAGAGCTTATGGATAGTCAAACATATAAACTTACCATAAATGCTTATTTATGTGATGTGACACTTTCTTATTTAAGAAATAAAAACAATGTTATGTTAAAAGAGAAATGTAAAAACTAGTTATACAAGACTTAAAACTAAAGTGATGTTTTTACTATAAACTAAAGTTCATACTTTGTCATTAACAAAACTTAGCAAAGATCGTAAAATATAAATAACGTTTTTAGGCGATATTTGTATTAACACGTTAAACATAAACCCAGTCATAATATTCCGTCTTTAGAAAGTAAGGAGCCGAATGATTTAAACATAAACCCAGTAAACTCACGACCCTAAAAAGAAGTAAGGTTACTTGTAAGATTACTTGGAAGTATCGACACAAACAAGTAACCTCAGTTTATATATTGTTTCTTTCGGTAACCTTACTTTGGTTCAAGAGTAGCCTTACTCCTACTAGTAAGGTCCTTATCACACTTTCTAATTTTTTATTTTATTTTATTTTTTTTAATTATTTTTTTAAACAAACAAACAAAAAACTAGAAAACGAGTAACAACAAAATTGGGATGAGATCATACGAGACAATCAAAGGATCGCACAACCAATCGATCCAAGTTGGATTCAATGTACTTGCTCTATTTAAGATTCAAAAATGCAAAAGAACTTTGACCTCTTTTTAAAAAGTATATATTCAAGTAGTAGTTTGAATCACAACATCATTCTTTTCCGTTCACCATGTCAACTCATGTCTCCTTAAGAGATTAAATCGACTAATATTTTTTAAATAGTTATCAAAACTCCATCAAATTAAAATCATTGTTGTTTTTTGTCACTCGAGACGAATAAGCATATATGAACAATCAGTTGAAGCTCTAAGATAAAGAAACATGATGTAAAATTCAAGAACAAAAAGCAAATGCATTCAAAACTCAAGAATCAGTCCATGATATATCATTCGGCAAAACATATAACTCAAAACATGATATTGTACTATTAAAGTCAATTTCTCAGTACACTACTAATAGAAGTCTTTCATGATAAGCTCTTGAACTAGTGACTAAATGAAAATCTAGCGGCAACTTTATCTAGATTGTTTAGTTTTGCTTCGACTTGTTACTTTCACAAGCTTTTGTATTCTTCACTCATCCCTTGAAATAACAAAAAGAAATCATTAGCATTCACATAATGTTATTGAGATTGTTTGTGAAATATATATAATAAACGATCAAGAACTATTTCACCTTTTACGCAGGGGTGGTTGACATGTACTCGCATCAGATGGAGATTTCTTGCATGTTTTTTGAAGGTCTCCACATCCACCGCATTGTTTACAATTGTGTTGTTTATATGTCACATCATGTGGCACAATTCTATTCTTTTGTGGTCGTCCAG
The DNA here is from genome assembly GCA_030686995.1 of Artemisia argyi. Taxonomy (NCBI): domain Eukaryota; kingdom Viridiplantae; phylum Streptophyta; class Magnoliopsida; order Asterales; family Asteraceae; genus Artemisia; species Artemisia argyi. The sequence goes on along the minus strand of CM060680.1, from coordinate 79,691,731 downwards.
GTGTAGGGTTCTGGTGATTATCCGCACAGTTATTAGACATGCACAACGAAAAAATAAACACGCAAAAACTGTGCAGACCAAAACCCTATTTGTAGGTCTACTAAACAGTGGCATAACCTATAACTAACCTGTATAAAGGGTGTTTAGAAAACTTACCTGATTATCCTGTTGTTAGTAAGCATTTTTTACCAAATCAGCTGCACGAAACACCTTCTTGAAATCCTTGTTGCTTCATGAACATTTTGAGCTTTTATTAGGGATTATCACCTTTAGGGTTGCGTCAGGTATCTACTGATACTACACAGGTAGAGCCAAGGATCATACCTATCGCAAATTAGGCGAGTACTAAACCGGGTAAAACCCTAATCAGCTAGGAAGTCAACTTGAAAGTTGATCAACCAAAGGGTTTCGAACCCTTTGGTCGGTTATGCGATCGAACGACTAAGAGGGAGATGAGAGTTTTTAGGGTTGGAGGAGTATGTTATGAGAACCCTTAAAAACCCTTGGTATTTATTGGATACTAAGGGAGGTTCTAGAATACTGTTGAACAAGTATTGGAGTTTCTTTAGGAAACAAACTCCTCCTTTCTTGGTTTTCGATTAAACGACCACAACAAACAGTCATAGGGTTTGTTGTTTTGCTTTTTGTCATAATTACCCTATAATATTTATCCTAGATAAATATTAGACTTTCGGGTAATAACCGTTACACATTCAAATAAAAATAGGGATAAATAGTACAATAGCCCAATTGCCCAACGGTTAGGCATATCTAGCCCCTTTTTTGAAAATTCCCGTATTAGCACGGGTAACTTTTAAGATTGGGCAACTTCCATCAAATGGAGACACGTGTCGCGTATATGTATTTTGGGCAACAATTTTTAGTTGGCAACCGTAATAGGGTAACTGGTTTTTTGGTCATTTTACACATTATACACTATTTGGCCCATTGACTTTTGCTAGGACCGTATACGAAAACAAACTAATACGAAGGAAAATAATCATAAACTTTAAAAACAAACAGACTTTCTTGTTCTGGATGTGGAGGTCTGATGGGGATCCAGGCTGGGTCTTCTGATGATTCTGATGAAGTTGGAGATTTAGGGGGCATAACTTCCTTACCCCTTGAAGTGCTTGGTGTCTGATTCAAGTTTAAAAGATCCTTAAACACTGGATGATCATGTTTTCTCTTCCATGCTTGTTCCTTTGTTCTACATCCATTGTGGTGAGGACGGAACGGTGGCACATAGGTAGGGAGTGGTGCTTCATCATCGGTTATATCATGAACCTCCATAAGCTTGGTTTGTTGTTCCTTCTCCCTAATCCCATCAGTTATATCATTGATTAGATTAGTCAACAAAATAATCCTGTTACGCTCCCTTTCTTGTGTTTCAACTAGACAACCACGGATAGCAGCAGCTTTTATGTTGAATGGAGCCAGATGTTGCGTCTCGTTGAGTGGTACTTGACGGTCTTCAACTTTCTTTTCTAGTTGACTACGCTCTTCCACGAGCCGCTGCAAACAACTCTTGTCTTCAATCATTTCATTGTTGAAATGACCCTTGAATTCCGTTGCCAAATTATAAGAGCCAGATACTTCTTTGATTTCATTTATGTTGGTGGAAGAAGAAGAAGCCATGATAAGTTATGTTACAAAAAGTATGATAGATAAATTATATATGTCATATGTGTTGTGTGTTACCACTGATATAAATATACTTACTTTTGGTCAAACTGCTATTGGATGTGAAGGGGTGGGTAGTTACTGTGTGTTCATGCACGTGGAAGGGAAGTTAATGATGATTTACTGTTAATTCGTGTGGCTCAAGGGTGTCAATCAAATCATGTGGCCTTATAAGTCATATAAAAACACAAATTAGTAATAATAACCAAAGATAAATTACACATTAAACAGACACACACAATTAATACTTGTTCATGTATGTGGAAGTGAAATGAAGCATGAGTAATTATTGTGTGGCTCAAGGGTGGTAATTAAACCCACTATGACTATAAGTGACAAACAAAAAAGATAAATTAATCACTAACAAATCAACATCTCAACCTAAACACAAACATATACTCACAAAAAAAAAACAACCTTTTTTATAAGAAAGAAAAAGATGACAACGCCTATGCCATTTTTCAACGAGTTGGCTGCTGCTGCTGGGTCAAGCTTGGTTAGGGACATGATGGTTGAAAGGTTCGAGAGGGAGGTCAGTGTCACATTAGTGGATGAAGGGGAGCTAAGAAAAAAAGCCAAGGAGATTATGAGTCGTGTGGCTGAGAGGGACTTTGTGCTTGGAGAGCTGGGGATGGTGTTTACTTTTGAATCCTCTGTTCAGAGCATTTCAGAGCTCACGAATCTGCAAACCCAAGATTTGACGGAGGTGTCAATGATCTTGGTGAATGTTATGAAGAAACAAAAGCGAGCAACGGAGATTTTGTTGTTCATTGACAGGCTCAAGGCCATGCCATACTGATGCATTATGTTTTGTCTTTTTTTGAAGATGTCTCATGTTTTACTATTTAAGTAATGTAAGCTCTATGGATGTGAAATTTAGAAAGAACATACCTTTCCTATTTTTTTGGTTATTTTATTGTTGTAGTGCTGTTGTCGTCATGTGTTGGTTGTTTGGTCTGCTCATACGTTGGATTGTTTCAATACCATTGGGATTAACTTTTTGGCGAATAGTGCACCTGTTACAATAAGGTGACTGTTAAAGGTAAGTAATGGCGTCGCTTTAAAAACGATAACATATTGCTGATTGTAAAAATTTACCTTAAATGCAGTAACAACAATCCCTGAGACCCATGTGTTTAGAAATATCTGGTGCCCACCATCCTAGTTCCTATGATAAAAATGTTTTGGTTAATTCAAGTGTCTATTATCACAAAGTTTTCAACATACATAAAAAGAGAATGTCAACTTGACCTTCCTAGTTGATTCACACGCGCTTATCATCCTTGTGATTAACCTCGTCTAACGATGGGCCCAGCAGAGACCATATGTTTAGCTGCAATCAGGCGTTGTTGATTGAATGGATGTCAGAACCTGATGCCCGATTGGCTGAGTCCAGCTCTGACATGCCATTCAATCAACAGAGCCGGATTACTGCAAAACCTCAAAGTTGTGGCAAATATATTTTGACCCTATAGTTAGTCTACTAAAACCATGGAGTAAGGTGCAAACACAGCCAACTTGAATCATTCAGAAATGCTTGTAGTTAATCAGCTTGTACTTAATCAACCTCTTACCTAGGCTATAATGCAGCATAAAGAGTGTCGATAAGATCATTTATTTTTTTACACAAATTAATGTTCAAAGCATACCAATCTATATTAGAAAAAAAAAAAAAAAAAAAAACAACAATTCACAATAAATAAATAAATAAATAAATAAATAAATAATAAAAAAAAGCAAAATTAACAAATTACATATAGTGAAAATGCATATCAAACCAACATAAAAAATAAAGAAAAAGTACCTTAATTTTACTTAAACAAGGAGTATAACACCTAATCTGAAAAGGGTACAATCAGATTCAATCAGATCCCTCAAAATCTGCAAAAAGATTATAACACCTATTCTGAAAAGGCTATAATCATATTCAACCGGATCCCTCACAAGCTGCAGAAAGGTTCACAAAACCAATGGCGGTAGAGTGGGCCGGAGCCGCCGTGAATTAGAATGGATAACGCAGTTTCCGATGGAAACGACCAACTAAAGGGGATACAACGGGACGGTCCACGATGGAGACGACAACTTTGCGCGCCGGCGATGGCGAGCAGGAGACATTGACTGGTTCACCATTTTTGTATGTATGACTGTAGCCTTCTTCTCGTGCTTAGATCAATATAAGGTCATTGATTTAATCCATGTTAAATGACTAAAATACCCAGTTGCTCATGTATTGGTTGCAAAAAAAAAAACAAATATTGCCCAAAATACAATACGAAGCATGTACCGCGTACCAACAGTGGTTGGTAGGACACGTGTCATCCTGTAGCTGGTTACACGTTTGTTGTCCTGGGCAACCCGGGCTAAAACGAGAATTTTCAAAAAAGGGGCTACATATGCCTAACCTGCTAGGCAACGGGCTATATTAGTAATTTTCCCATAAAAATAACGTCGTATTTTCATTTCCTCTCTAACCTCATTTCAGTTCGTAAACTCATTTCTTATTTCTACTTGCATTGTTCTGTTTAGTGCGCACCGGTGTGACCCTTTGGCATTTCTGTAAAAGCAAGTGTGAAAGCCGTTGTGCTTTTTACACACAAATATTTCACCAGGAGGGCGTTTGATAGTAGGTGAGTAGATCTTCTTATTAGAGGATAAATTAGGCCTAATTTATCTTATTTGTTGAATGAATAATACAACTAAACTGTATTGTACTTAGTAAATCAATTATGCATATTTATTGTTGGCATAGTTGTGTATATGTTATGCTACTATCTATTATTTCACAATGACGTTTTTATTTTAATATTATGTTGGATACTTATTTTGTTGTTGTATTTTGACATCATAACTGTTTTTCGCTTAATATTTAATCGTAAATAGATTAAATTATTTATACTCACCGTCACAATACACGAATATCTGACATAATCTAAAATATATAGAAAAGAAATACTTGAGAAATGCCTACATCCACATGTAAAGTATTTTATTGATATACATAAAAACAGTGAGTTTGTTGTTTTTATTTTATTTTTTTATTTTTTTCGGCTACAAATATCTATATGGATGCATTTTTCCTCCTATAATTCCAAAATGTAAAATTGACGAGCCGTAAAAATTTAAAAAATATAGAAAAAACGTAACACTCCATACGTGTTATAAAACGACCGATGGGCTGTAATCTCCCTGTTCCTCCACTCAGGCACAAACACAAATTCTTCTCAACAGCAATAGGAGAAAAATACTACTACTACCAACCCCAAAATATCTTCTAATCACATTCTCTCATTTCATTTTCACACACTAATCACACACACAATCCCACCTGCATTTTCATTCAAGAATCACTTCATTTCATCTTCTTTAACCGAATTTCAGTTTTTAGCGCGTGAACCTTTGGCGCGTGTATTTTACGTTCTATTAGCGGAATTTTACCTTTTTGGTCTAGTTTTGAGCGCGTGAAGTGTTCACGCGCCTGTTAACGGTTAAATTGAAGGTGAATTAGTTGAATTACGGATCGGACTTTAGGTTTATGATTAAGTTTTAAGCGCGTGTAATTCACGTAGTTTACGGTTAATTTGAGCGCGTGTTTTCACGTTCTTGATATTTTGATCGCCGGTCAACTAACAGATTTTTAGGCGCGTGTAGTTCACGCTGAAGGTGTATTAGTACGTGTTTGCACGTTCTTGATAGTATATCAGTTTAATTGAGTTGTCGAAAATTAGGCTTTTGATTCAGTTTTAGGTTATGGTGAATTAGTGCGTGTTTAGGTGTAAGTGTGTGTGTTTTTGGAAATGGAAGATAGAGGCGGAGGTGCTGGAGGATCATTTGTGGCAGTTAGGAGGATTTCGCAAGGACTCGACAAAACTAATGCTTGTCAAACAACTCAAGGTATAAATATCATTTTATTGTTATTGTATAAATATATTTTGCGCAAGTGTATTGTTGTTGTTACTTATTACGTTTATATGCCAGGAGTTAATTTGTAGAAGTTTCGCGTACTAGATGATTACTTGCATTGATTTTTGTGGTGAGTTGTTGAGTTTATTTAATTTTTTAAATTGTCTAGGCGGAGTTAGGGAGTATAGTTGAGATATTGAATTGGAGTTATTGTCAAGTAGGGTGTAGGCGGATTCAGTCTAATGAAATGGATGAATATAGTCGTTAATAAGTGTGACGTGTTTTGTTTATATTATTGTTAAATGTAGTGAACGACCACAAGAGGTCTGAAGTTTTTACCTCACTAGGTACTCATTTTGGGGGTGGCCAGGGAAAGGGTTGGAAATGGTCACGGGGATATCTCGGTTAGGCCGTGTACATGGACGGAACTATGTAGGGGCAGGGGAGGGTCCCGCCCCCCCTAAAATTTGCGGTACCTAGTGTAAATATTATAGGTTTTAGGGGTAATTTAGTTGAGGTTACAAACAAATCTCCGATTTGGCCTCCCCAAAATAAATTCCCCCCCCCCCCCCCCCCCCCCCCACAAAAAAAAAGTTCAAGTTCCGTCTATGGCCGTGTACATCTGAGTCGAAGACTCGCAACCCTCTGGGTAACCTGAATAGGGAAAACCTCATCACCTCATCCGCTGATGAATGTAGTTAATGACTGAATGTTTTATTGGGGTAAAGATAGGTGAAAGGTGCAAACCTCTATGCGTGCTTATGAATGTTACCAGAAATAATTGGACATGTGAGATATTGAAATACCTAATTAATTGATATATATTCTTGTGCTTAATATTGCTTTTGTTGTGGATCTGTAATTGCATCCAAATCTGATTCAAGTTTAACATGTCAGCCAAGTTTAATATCGACATTTTCTTATATTCGGAAGGCCATCTATAATAATGTTGACTTTGTCTTCTAGTTTGCTTGATTCCTTTTTCTGGACTAGAAACCGTGGCAGTCAATAGTTAATGTGGTGTCTTATCTAAGTTGTGCAGACTAGATGTTTGGTTGTGTCCTGGGAAACATATTTGTACAAAAATATTTTGGGCTTGATAGACCCTTTCCCATTTTGAGCCACTGTATAGTAATGGCCTACTTAATAATACGTAGTATCAAGCATGTTGATATTTCTGACTACTGTGGCCTTGATGTCCCCTATGTGTCAGCCAATATTTATTGTACACCTACACTGTGAAACATCATTGATGTTTAATTTGCTTCAGTTAACACTTAACTTATATTAGTCGATGCTTTTAGTTGTATATTAACAGTGTCTGATATTTGACAATCTAATGAAGATGACATCTGGTTGTCCTTTCTTGGGGGTGATCTATATTGTTGTTACTAGCTGTTAGTAGTTTATTTGATATTCAAGTATTTTTTTAATCATCTTATAAACATCTAACCTTCCAATGACTGAGGAACTCACTTGCTTTGTTTCTCTTCCATTACAGCCGAGGTTGTGGCAGGATCTGCAGCATGGCTTGGCAGAGGCCTTTCTTGTGTTTGTGCTCAGAGTAGAGAAGATGATTCTCGCCCGTCATTCGATTTGACACCTGCCCAGGTCCTGTTTAAGTATAACAGTTAATAAATACGTCTGATTTTGTTTGTAACATTTATGCTCATAATGGCTATTCTTTATGCTTGGTAACTTTTAGTGTTGGATTTACAATAAGCATAATAAGTGCCTAATAACATCATGCTCGTAGATGGTCTTGGCTCTATAAGCTGCTGAATAGTTCTTTCTATAGTGCTTCTTCACTTATTTTTAACATAACTTTTTTTAATTACCAAGCATGCCAAGAGTTCATGTTAAAGGTTCTAATGCAGTTTTTGTATTATAGAATTTCATGTGCAGTATTTAATGGCGATTTTTATGTTTATTTGATACTCATACTTCGTTCATTTGTAAACAAGGGTGCATGTATAATAAAGGCATGGCTGTGCAAACATACACAGAACAAAATAGACATTTGGGGTTTAATCATTATAATTATCTCTTTGGCCTTTACATGGTTTCTTATATACTGTTGTCAACTATTGCTGATGTTCTTAGATGTCTGATTTGGAACTTCTCTTGTCTTTGAAGCTAACAGGGGGATTGCTTAATGAAGCTGCAAAACAGATTAGACATTGCCTATGATAGTTCAGTTCCAGAACATCAGGTACATGTGATATATGTCAGTTATCTGCTGATAAGTACATACTATATGATTTTGGAGAATAAACACACATTCTTTTATATGATTGTTGCTTTAGGAAGCATTGAGGGCATTGTGGAAAGCTGCCTTCCCTGAAGAGGAGCTTCATGGTCTAATTACTGAGCAATGGAAGGAAATGGGATGGCAAGGAAAAGACCCTTCCACAGATTTCCGGTAAAAGTTACATTTTTTGTTCTCATAAGGATACACTATTTATCTTATGTATTCTAAGCTTTAACATGAAATTACATTGCAGGGGTGGTGGGTTTATCTCATTGGAGAACTTGTTGTATTTTGCGAGAAATTTCCCGGTACGTCCTTTATTTTACTACATGTAATAGGTTAATAGCTATTCATTCATAAGTACGGGTAATAATTAATCATGCCTGTGTCAATTTGCTGTTAACTTAAGGTATGCTCATTCAAATATAGGTAAATGGGTCAGCTAGGGTTATAAACTTTTCTTTAACGGGTCAAATTAGAAAAATAGGTCAAATGGAAACAAGTTGAATGCGTCGAAAGTGCCCAAAGCTTATTAAAAATATAAAGAAGCTCCTTTACTAATTGACAAAAAAAGTTTGATTGTTTATGTAATAATATAGTATTTGACTTTTTTGTGATGATAGCAAACACTCTTATTGCTTACAATATTCAAGATACAAATTAGTGTGCCACCCGAACCGTTTTAACACGTACTAAAACATGTTCATTTATTCAAAAAGGAGGTCATGCCATGGTTGACTTACTATCCAGCTAATGCTCTGTCAATAATAGGTAGCAGTATGCCCGGACTGTTTTTAACGCTTACTAAAACATGCTCGTTTATTCAAAAAGAAGATCATGCCGCGGTTGACTTACTATCCAGCTAATACTCTTTCAATAATAGGTAGCAGTATGCATGTATACAGATATCTACGTCTCTGTTTGCACACAACTATGTGTGTACTTGTTGTTTGAGAAATGGTTTTACGAGCCTGCAAGTGTTTGAGACTAAGTGTTAAGCATTCATGCCAATGCCAAGTAATTGGCTATAGACGAAGACAAAAAGAAATTTGCTTCGTTATGTTACTTTTGAATTCTTACCAAGCATTTCCTGTGTCGGGTTGTAAGTTCTGGAAGTATTGATTTATGAGTAATGATAGGGAGACCTAATTCATATGACTAAATTCATTCCTAAACAATTCATCATGTGACATGTGGAATGTAGATTTTCTCTTTCATAATCCTCACCATTAATCTTGACATGTGTCATGATCTTAGTGTTAGGCATATCTTTAGGCATGAAGTTTAGTCATGCCAATCATTTTCCTTGATTTATTTCTTTTATACCCGTTGGTGTTAAATTACTATATTCTATGCAGAAATCATTTCAAGATCTACTTCGAAAGCAGGAGGGTGACCGGTCCATGTGGGAATATCCTTTCGCTGTAGCTGGTGTCAATATCACATTCATGCTTATTCAGATGCTGGACCTCGAAGCAGGTTCGATAAATGCAAAATTTTCATTTGTTAAGCCTGACAACATACCTTCTGTCTTATCATTTACAAATATTTCTCTAGATCATGTTTCTGAGCAAATTAGTTCAACCGCTGTGCCTTTGAAAATACAATAATTCACTGTAGATTGCATTTCTTGCATTTTCAGTCATCAAACTTGACACTTTGTTGCATAAGTCGAGACACAAGAAAGTGTATAATTGACTGTTTACTTTTGGGTACTTTCGCTGGTTCCTTGGTTCTTTCGCAAAGAAGTGCTCTGGAGCACTTTTTGGTCATTTTTTTTAGTTAGTCCCAATTTCATTTATACAATCTTTTTTAATAAAAAGATTTAGGACCTTTTTGGGCAAATTGTGACCCAGTTCACCAATATACTTTTTAAGCTAGTTTTTCTATTATACTACTTTGACCATCACTTATTACAAGAATCGAACCATTTATAAGTAAATGAGTTGGATTTTCCAACTTTTTATCCCCCTACAGAAGAACTTGTCTGTTATATTATCTAATGTCTCCACTCAACAATAGAGAAATTAGAAAATGCACATCGTAATTATCCAGCAACTTCAGTTTTCAGTAAAAATTGGAATGCTAAATTATCCAATAACTTCTAAAATCGCGTTTTCAAGAGACGTCTTCGGAACTTTAGTTGTTTTGTGAGATAATTGTGTTTCTTTTGTGCAGTAAAACCACGGACTTTGGTTGGAGCAACCTTCTTAAAGTTTCTTTCAGGTATGCACAGCCATTGTTTTTAATTGTCTTACAACAAACTGTATATAACTGATGGCATTGGGTGTGTATTTTGCTCTTTGAAAGTAGTGGTGGTAAAGTGAACCTAGTTACATATTAAGGGTTAGACTATGGTTATGTATCTCTAAAGGGGCAAGTGGGTCAAACTTAATATTTAACTAATAAGGAGATGGCTCTGCGTGAAAGTCATTTAAAATGTATTCATATACATAGACCGCGTAAATCGTTATACTAAAATGAGGTGATCATAGTTGTAAACTAATAATAATACTAAAAAATGAATAGAAAGCGTTTGTGGGTTGCCCAATCGGTCTGACCTGTTTTGACCCACACCAAAAAGCACTCATTGTGACCCGGACCTGTAATTTAACCAGCCCATTTGTCTCCCTTACTGAAACCGTCACAACACAGTCTCTTAAGATATTTGAACTGCCAATGTATTGTCATAGAGATCCAGTCATACCATTGGGCCAATAGCAACTTCGTATGTGTCATCGAAATGCTATTGTCTAATACGCTTATAAGCCCTTGTTAATTTTCACATTAATAACTTTGTGACAAATGAGCACACAAGTAAGAACTTATGCGGTTATGCCTTTCAAAAAACTAAAGAAAAACAAATAAGAACTCTTTGTTTATAGTCGGTTTTTGTTGTAATTATATCTGTTAATTCTATTATTATCCACTGTTATGCTTTGAGCTAAATAATTTTTTTCTACAAGTTATTTATTTTTATATGGTGTTTCCGCATATACTGGACAGATGATGAATCGGCGTTTGATCTCCTATATTGCATCGCCTTCAAGTTAATGGATCATCAGTGGCTCATGATGCGCGCATCATACATGGATTTCAATGTATGTACTTCCTTTCCCATACAACAATCATATACTACTTATATTGTCCGACAAACCTTTGTATAAGATTATGGGCCTAAACCTCTTTTGGCCGGTGTAGATTCAATCTTATTAATCAATAAGTAACACTCTAACAAAGCATAAGAACTGAAACTTCCATAATATGCTATGTTGAGCTTCTTTTTAGATTTAGGTAGAGGTAACAATCTCAACCAATTTACTTATGAATGGTTGGTTTGTGCTATGTTTTATCTCTAAAAGGGAAAATGGGTCAAGTTAAGTAAAACAGCTTAGAAGGAAACGGGTCTAAGTGGTTGAAAGTCACCTGGTTAACGAACCTTTGTAAAATCACTTTTACGCAAACAGATGGTGTTTTGTTGAAACTTAATATTTTTGCAATCATATTTGACAAAAGATGTTTATGGTCAAGCCAACCCTATATAACCATCTGTGACCCATACAAAATATCCATTTTGACCTAAAGCCCGTTACTCCATGTGTCCCATCTTACTACCTCTAGGTTTCAAAATTGTCATTAAGGAGGAAAATTAGTAAATTACTAGTTTCTCTAATATATATCCGATCCATTCTACCGATGACAGAGAAAAAGAATGGCACTCAAGTGTATTAAGGTCATTTTATCTTGTTTTATGAGTTAAGACATCCATCTTCTTTTGTTACCCTGTACAGGCTGTAATGAAGTCAACAAGACATCAACTTGAAAGTGAACTTCTGGAAGAAGGCATAACACGGGTTGAAGAGTTACCCTCCTATGCACTCCTAACGCGATGACCGTTACTTTCTTTGCTTTAAGAATCATTAGTTGCATGGTATCAACAACATTCACATGGTCCATAACATCATAATCACCGTGACACTAGAAGTAGACAGTTTGACAGTTGATGTCTTGCATAAAATCAGGTCGATATGGTGCATGACATTGCATCAATGTTACTACCAATTGTCGGATCCGAGTTCCAAGAGGTTTAAATTTTTCCCACTAGTTCCTAATTGTTGTGAAGGTCAGAAGGTGTGACAAAAGATGTGTATAAAATCGTCTTCTTTATGAATATGAAAACATTGTAAACGAATAGAAACTGAGAAGTGTTTGTATCATGAGCCTTGATGTGTCTAATAGGTTGGCTTTGCCCAAATTTTATGTGAGGATGATAAGTGTTCTTAACTCTGGATGATCTCGTATACCAACTCTCTAGTTGCCGATAAGTTAATCTGAGTGATGATAGTAGATGAATTGATCATGTAGCTGTTTCTAAACGATGATCTTTATGTAGCTGTATATCTATACTACATATAATGCATTATATGAAGCTCTCTTTCCAAAATTTTCAGATTTACAAGAAATAATGCATGGTTTATAACACTTTAATGCATCCAATTTTCAGAATTATAATAAAGTAAGCATATTGTACAACAAAAAACAGCGTAATGTCATTTTAAAACCAAAATTCTACCAAACAACATTAATGCTATTAAAAACACCTCTTCACAAAAAATTACAACCATTTAAGCACAATGTACAATAACTTTTAAGTAAATACAAGTCATAAAACACAAAGCACAAGTATGTAAAGCACAATAATTTTAAGGTCAACAATCTATTCAACACATATATTTAATACACTAATTAATTCACCCATTCACCGAAATATACAATCATTTAACCATAATGTACAAGCTAATCAAGTTATTATGCCAAGTACTTAAAAATAAAGCCATTAGGCTGGGCACAGTGGTCGATCGACTGGACCGGTCCTCCTGCGCTGACCGAGTTGCCGCCACTGCAACCACAAGATCGATGAAGGTCAGACGACTCCAAAATTCACAAATCAGTCACCCCCTCGATCGATTAATGCATTCCACAAAAGAAGAAAAAAATGTACCGTTACATATCAAAACAAAAATGAAGATGAAACGAAAGAAGAAAAGAACAATCATCAATCAAGCCAAAATAAACATCAACTTATTCAATCTATGGTCCATGAACAGAAAGTATACAACAACAATAAAACCCAACTTCTACATCTACCTCAGTTCTAACCCCATCTCAAAACCACCATCACGGTCAACACAACATAAAACCTTAGAGAGAATTTTCGTTTGATATTCAAGAAAAGGGTATGATTTTCTTGCAAATATAGATTGTTGGTTTTGTTCGGTTATCAAGATAAGAAAGAAAGGAAGAGTATGTGATGTTTGTGTGGCTGCAAATAATGGCTGCGTATTTTTGTGAGAGAAATTAGGGCAGGAATGAGGTAATCTAGGTTTTGTAGATATATTTATAAGTCTTAACATTTGGATTATATACCGGTTTTGTTGTTAATTGGGATGACCAAATGATACCACAAATTGTTTGGCAGTTTTATTATGGGCCTTAATAGATATTGATGATTAAAGTTTGTTTAGGTTGAAAATGGTTTTAGACTAACTACTAATTGAGCTGTATATTATTTGTATGGTATAGTTGATTTTGAACTAATTTTGATATTTGTTTCATGTGAATAGTGTATAATAAAAATGAAAATGTAGGGGATATATATAGTGTAAAAAAGATGGATATTTTTGAAATAAAAATATAAATGTTGGTCGCCTTACTATGCCTAAAAGGTCGTATGTAGGTCATAAAATTTAAAGGTGATTGTGCTGAAGGAAATAATCAGTAACTTCGGTTAACAGTAAATGAAATTATACTACTGCTTTTTTATTTTTTTATGGGTCCTAATACTGTTTTCAACGATGTATGGGGAGGTTGAGATGTAGACAGCCTTACCCCTACCTAAGGTAGAGAGGCTGCTTCCAGTTCTATCTAAGATAAGAAAAGACCTCCGGCGCCGCATAACATCACATTAACAGAAAATATAGGCACATGGTACCCGCCGCCGCATCGCTCGGGTACCCTGCTTCATGTTATGAAACATAAATACACTAATTTTCATTAGCCAATTTGACAAAAGTGATGACAGTCAATTAATCTACGGAATTTTCTATTAAAAAAAAAAAAAAAAAAAAAAAAAAAAAAATCGTATACGATAACTTATCATGTTAGATTTCTTGTATGTATCGTCATAAAAATTTATATAGTTTTGCTTGTATAATGATTGTTCGATTGGTAAAGGGAGATGAATGTTTCTTTTAATTAAGACAAGGTGATGAACATATTTTTTGTATCTATGAATTGAATAATGATTAAGAATATTCGAGAGTATTGTAATGGAAAGGAGTAAGGACCTAACCAGAGTTAAGAAAATGAGTAAAGATCGAAGTTGATATGGAGGATGTTTTCGTCATCGTTTGCTAATTAGCTTATAACCTAAATCTGATGCATCTGATAGGTTACATTTATTCTTACATACTAGTGACACACGCAAATACAAATATGGCGTTTTTAAAGCTTTTTTTGCGGGCTTAAGCTAATATTCAATTAGTAGCTTATAGCTTATAACGAATGGGCGTATAAGTTATTGTTGGTTGTTTGAATTAACTTATAATAATAATGTCATAAGCCTAAGCTTATTTAAACACTATGAGCTTATTCCAGATAAGCCAAAACAAACACCACAATTGAAGCTCAAGTATTGCCATAGAAGATGAACATTTACTTGGAAGTCATGTGAGTATCACGTTTACGGGTCTAGGATGGAATTTCTCGGGCATCTTTAGTTATCATATAACTCCGTACAAGCAAAAAATAAATTTGGTAACTCTTCTTCGTTGGAAAGCCAAAAATTGACATCTGTTATGAATTATTGAGTAATCATTTCCCTATCACATTATGTCGTGCATTAAAAAACATCTGAATGTAATAAAATCAATTACCAAAATCTACTCTTACCAAACCCAAAAACCAGAATCGACATAATTTTTTCACATTACCAAAATCGACATAGCAAGCAAATACGTTTGCCCTCCACCACCATTTTCTCGCTACTCCAACATTTGACACTCACCAAACCATGTATGTATTAAATGAATGAAACAAACGGGAAATTTCCTTTGGGAAAAGCTCATTTTTGTTATATTTTTTAATTTCTAGTGTTTTGTAATTTTTAGTCTGGTAATAATCTTACTTATACAATAATACGGTAGATTTTTATTAAATGAGAATCAGATTTGCTTGCTACATATTTTGTATACATGAAATGTTCTTTAATACATTGTGTAGTTGATATACTTAAATGCATATGGTTGGACTATCGTCATTTTCAGTGTTTCAAGATCTGCTTTTACATGTTTGCACAAGATAACAAGCTTTGAATGTTATAAACAAGTGTTTGTTTGCATTGGATTGGCAATATACTTTTATCTGACCAAAACTCCAAAGCTTTTAAAGTTGTCTACAATTGTGTATTCAACTAGTTTGCATTTATTTGTTTCTTTTCCATACCACTTTACCTCCTCAATGCTCTTTGGCTAAAATATATATATTAGCCCTAAAAGTTCACAAAAAATTGTCGAGATGAGTGAGATTTGCTTGGTACATTTTCGGCGAGCAAATGGGATGGAGAGCAAACAATTTTGCTTGCTTTCCCTTGGGAAAAACTGATTTTTGTTATTTTCTCTAATTTCTAGTGTGTGGAAAACTAGAAGGGGGGGGGGGGGGGTTGAATAGTTTTACGTCCGTTTTAAAATTTATAAAAACAAGTTTGTTTTAAAAACTTCGATTCTAGTTTATGTGATTTCAATACTTGCACTATTTGAACAATTATATAGTTACTAACTAACTAATCTAATATTGTATAAGTAAATAAGTAAGTAATGAAAAGAGTTGGAAAGATCAAACCACAACACAATGATTTATAGTGGTTCGGCTACAAGGTCACCTTCCTTGTTCCTACTCCACTCCCCGAGTCACCTACTCGAGAGTTTTCTTCACTATGTCAACAAACTCCCTTGTGGCGGAGAAACCTTACACAACTTTCGCTTAGACCGGCTTAACGACACAAAGCTAGATGTCAGGTTCTAATCCTAGCTAGAACCAATCTCACGACTTCTTCACAACTTCTACACTACTTATACACACCACACCTTTCTTCACAACTTCACACTACTTCACTACTACACAACTTCTTCTCCCTACACAACTTCTACTTCTCCTAAACTAATTACAAGCACAACACAACTTCACAAATAATATACACAATACACACAACTACTTTACAATACTTCTTGAACTTTGTTGTTGAAGGAGTATTCTTCTTTTGCACTTTGGATGAGGATGGATGAGAAGGGATTGAATCACTTGAAACAAGGATTAGTAATCTAATGATCAAAGGGTTTTTGAAGATGTTTAGAGAGTTTTAGATCTGAAATTTTCATGCAAAAGGTTAGGAAAAATACCAAATTTAAGGTGGTATTTATAGGAGAAAATTCTGACAGATTCTGACACAGGAGCCTGGCCGGTCCTGATACGTGGGGATCGCACCAGGCTTTACCTCTCAAGGGATCTTGAGAAGCTTACAACCCCCACCAGGCAGTGTACCTGATCGTTGTAGTATAGTATAGTGACAAGTACCGGGGGATTGATCGTTTAGCTAGGAATAGTGTCGCTAGGATTAGAAAACCTAAATACTAGATATAGAGATGAGGGATGATTCTTTTTTGTATTTTTTATATTTTTTAGAAAGCAAATTAAAATCTCGGGTTTGAAGGATTTGGGCGGAATTAGTTGCTAGTCAACTAACCCAATACTAAAGATGCAATTAAAATAAAATACTAAAAATGAAAATAAACTAATTTAAACTAAGGTTGTGAGCAATAAGTGTGAGAAATGTGTTTACTTATATTTCACTACTCCCTAGACATATTTTACACGTTATTTACTTGTTATAGTTGCGTGGATGACGGATTGTATTCCTTAATACCATTCATGGGGTGGCGTACTTACTTCCCCAATCCTATGAGTGCCTACTTCACTCCTATGTCGAGCCTGCAAGAAGCTCCTAACATGGGATCATTAGAATTTACTCATGCATTAAATACAACCAATAAAACCTAGTACACATCGGTTCATGTTTCCTAAGACGTTCAAGCATGTTACCATTTGGAGATCTGTCAGTTTTCTTAAGCCTAACATTGAAATCATTCATCCAATACAACCATAAACAAGTAATCAACACATAATCAACATCTAGGTTTCATTAGATCTAAGCAAACACAAGATAAATCTAGCCTAGCATGTTGAAATCAAGACAAGCACAAGATATAGACAACCAACACATAGACATATTGATTGAGTTAAGAGAATACTTATCTCAATAGCACATGTAAGGTTTCAAGGGTTGAAAACCCTTGAAAAGCTGTAAAATTCGTATAAGGTTCGGTCCTAGGGTTTCTCCAAACTTGTTCCTATCAATGAATGAAAATTAGAAAACTATATATAGATATTAGAGGCTGACGGCGTCAAGAACAAACTTGTGACGCCGTCATCTCGCCGCCAAAATAATCCTCGGACTGCCTAGATCTACATCTGACGCCGTCATGTAGTCCACTTTTGCAGGCCGTCACGCATTTAACTCTTGACGCTCTACTTGTGACGCCTTCATGTTTGTACTGGGTCGTCATGATATTTACTCTTGACGCCGTCAAATTCTTCCTCTTGACGCCGTCAAACACTGTTCCCAGCATGGAAAATTAAGTCTTTGGCATTTTCTTCACTTTTATGCTCCAAAAACGTCCGAATTGCTTCCTTTTCCAGATTTCACTCCCAAAGTACCTAAATCACAAAAGAAACGATTTAGGGCAATATTTGATCAAATAAATTCAATTTCGGGCTTAAATGACCCCCTAAAAACGGATCATTTTTCGCCTCATCATATACCCTACACTTGAGATTTGCTTGTCCTCAAGTAAATGTGCTTTTATTCTAGTCAAAATACAAGTTAGGGGTCATTTAACACTAATATAAAAGTAATTACAACAAATAATCGTTTCACTAAAGACCAAAGACAAGCACGGAGGTCATACACTAGCACCTCACAAATAGTGTTTAGATACTCACATCTCTCGGGTGTAATAAAGTATAAATTACAATATGGAAACGGAAGATATCTCTCACTACTTGTCATAGAAAAATAGATTACCATAGGTTTGGGAAAGGATCAAACCTCCACCACATGGCGTAAGCACCTAGGATAAACTATCAAAGAGGTCTTTTAAAGGGTTGTAACGTTAGGTGTAGGGATATGAAATACACGGTTTTGTTGGATATAGGCAGTCTTTACTGGTGGCGAGTTAACAATCTTGGTTAATTACATGTACAATGTGGCGTTGCTAAGCCAAGACTAGACTCGACTTAAGCTAATAAATGAAAGATAACAAAAATATAAAATGAAACGGGATGGTAGTCCGTTTTTTTTTTTTTTTTTTTTTTTTTTTTTTTTTTTTTTTTTTTTTTTTTGCATACACTCTTACCCTACCATCCAAAATAATATATCATAGGGAATGTAAATTCCCCTTACACTTGAATTTTTACATACTTTACAATAAACTAATCTAATGACTCGAATTAAGAAAATCAAAACACTTGGAGTACTTTTAAGATTAACGTACATATGGGGGTAATAAATGATGTTCTTCCCCATTACTTCATAAAATAAGTACTTTACCCATGAGTCCCAATCGTCCCAAAACAATATGTATAAGGATATGACTCGACTTAGCAACCATGTAATCAATTAGATAGTTAACTTGGGGTTTAACAAATAACAATAATGCACTAAAGATGAGTGCATACACGGAAGGCTAAGGCGATTTGGGTGTACATTTAAGTGGGGTGTAATAAATTCTTCCTTTAAGTAAAATGCTTAAAGTTAGAAACGAAAAGATAGGCTCGGAGGGGTGTACTAGGGGTATCGTGTACTAAAAATGAGCACAACGCTAAGGGTGTGGGAAAAATTAATTGACTTAACTAGCCAAGTAATATGACTTAAATGGTCAAGTAATTATGATACTGGTTTAACACAGGGGTGATCCTAATGCCTCTTATCATGTAGTAAATCCTACTACACGAATGTAGTCTCACTAGCGGTCTCGGGATGCATCACTAACGCAAGTTCTAGAGTCTAAATGCTACCGGTACACTCATAAGCACTAATAGTAAATGCTTTTCCTATCAAATCTAAAGGCGAACCTCACATATTTGGGTGGAAAATTTTTCTGAATGGTACGGTTTTGTGCTAGTTATACAATCTCCTATCCATGAGACGCTTGCTATGGCTAAAGTTTCACTCCTAAATGTTGTAAAAAATTTTAAATTTGGCGCTAAAATTGCACTAACAAGTATTTCTCATAGTTTTATTACACATCTACTATTAAACAAACAAACTCAAGCGAAAGTGTATCTGTAAGGTATCATCATTTTACCCTCCCCTTACACTCAAGTAAAGAATGTAAAAGTGAAATAAGTAAAAAGAATGAAATCAAATACTCCCCTGATTCGCTCGATATGGATAATAAGGTGGCCAGGTTAGATCTTCCACCAAGAAAATGAACAATCAAAGCTTCCCTTCCAGAATATAAATCATCTTCTTGTCATACATAACCTGTAAAAACCTGAGAAAACAGACAAGGCAACCTCGCATAAAATCGGCGGCAATCTACATATGCTAATAAATCCTAGAAAACAAAATAAGATATAATGCTTGTGGAATGATGTTTGCAGATCTCCTGGAGATTATAAAACTAATAATTCAACAAAAACTTTAAGATTCCGTTAGAAAAACAAAACTGGTAAAATTTCCAGATTTTTACACGTGACGCCGTCAAGAGGAAACTCGTGACGCCGTCAGAAGTGACCTGCAGAAATTTTTATGTTAAGTTTCCGGAAAATTTCTGGAAAAACTTGGTCCTACTTCCTGGAAAATCCTGCAAAAATCATTATGACTCGATACAAGCATTTGACTCTAACAAATACGAATATACATGTTCATTTAATATTGTTGTGGATCATGCTCAATTTCGTTCTTATAAACAAATTTGGGTCTCCCCTTACACTTAGCTTTTGCAAAATACCTTTATATGCAATTAAGACGAAGTTAAAAACAAAATAAAGCATTTTCACAATTTACTTTGAAACATGAGCCACAAACAATAAAAATAAAGCATGCATACGGAAACAAATAAAATCAAACAAACAAACAAACAAACAAACAAATAAAGCTTGGGTTGCCTCCAAATAAGCGCTTGTTTTTGTTCGAGTCACGAGCCTGACTCTACCCTTATTTAACGGAAATAGGGGAGATTTTCCTTACACTTAGGATTAAGTGCGGGTGATAGTAGCGATACACACCCTTAGGGTGGAAATATGCCTCGTGAGGAAAGAGTGGTGGATGAATTATATGCTCAAAGGGGTGTGCTCCTATCATCATAACCTTACCTAATTCAATTGGGTTAATGGGTGGATTAAGATTTTCTCCTAAAAAGGGATCATTTTCAATCAACTTCAAGAGATTACTAGTTGGGGATCCATCTTGACCTAATAAACCCGGTTTAAACCCATAATGTTTCTTGTGATCAATCATAAATGGGTGATGTAAGCATGTAAGGTCATTTTCCACCCTTATATTGGTTTCCTCTCTACAAGGCTTAGAGTCCACTACATTTATCCTAAGACTACCCAGACTATATGGTTTGATGGGTGGATCGAGACCTATTTTAATTCCTAAATTCACATCGAACGATGGAAGATTAGGTAATGGTTTTGGTTGAGGCTCCGGTTCATCAAAACTAGGAACTTCCCTAGAACTAAGAGTAAGGTTATCATTATAAGTATTCAAACCTATATCCTCTAGTTGTGTTTGGTTCAAAGGTTCAACCTCAATTGGGATTCCTAAAGTCTCATCTACTTCATCCGAATAAGTCACAGGCGGTGTGTGTGCTTCAAATGATGGTAGGACTTGTGGGGTACTTGGTGGGCTTAATTTTTCAACTCTATCCTCCATCTTATCAAGATTACCAATGTGCTCAGCTTGTATTGTGGTGAAATCAAACCACCCCGTGCACCCAGTTATCTCATCTATAGTTTTATCCCAAAACAATCTTCTTGCTTGTTCCCTTAAACTTGCTATCAATTGATCCGTAACAACGTTTGTTGGGTTGTCCATTTTTTGGCAAGTATGGCACAATTCTCTATGGTTTCCCATGCTTCATCAACACTTAATCCCCAAAGGTCCCCATTTGCGGCATGGTCAATGTCCATTTTGGTATAGTGGTCGACACGATGGTAAAATATTTCAATTTGGGACCACAGATCAAAATTATGATGAGGGACTTTTTGGAGTAAATATTTAAAACGAGCCCATGCATCATACATAGGTTCATCCTCATGTTGTTTAAACATCAAGATGTCATTTGGAGTGGGTGAATTTCGTGGTTGGTAGTATGGTGGATTCGCGTTCTCCATAATGGCTAACGGAATAGTCAATGGAAAGGTTTTTACAAACAAAGACACAAAGAAAAGATAGACTAAAGAAAACCTAAAAATAAAAATAAAATCTTACTAGAAAGGAATCTAGCAAGTAGACCTAATAAAAAGAAATTCTAACCTAGACAATAACTATTCCCCGGGCTGCGGCGCCAAAAACTTGATACGTGGGGATCGCACCAGGCTTTACCTCTCAAGGGATCGTGAGAAGCTTACAACCCCCACCAGGCAGTGTACCTGATCGTTGTAGTATAGTATAATGACAAGTACCGGGGGATTGATCGTTCAGCTAGGAATAGTGTCGCTAGGATTAGAAAACCTAAATACTAGATCTAGAGATGAGGGATGATTCTTTTATGTATTTTTTATATTTTTTAGAAAGCAAATTAAAATCTCGGGTTTGAAGGATTTGGGCGGAATTAGTTGCTAGTCAACTAACCCAATACTAAAGATGCAATTAAAATAAAATACTAAAAATGAAAATAAACTAATTTAAACTAAGGTTGTGAGCAATAAGTGTGAGAAATATGTTTACTTAGATTTCACTACTCCCTAGACATCTTTTACACGTTAATTACTTGTTATAGTTGCGTGGATGACGGATTGTATTCCTTAATACCATTCATGGGGTGGCGTACTTACTTCCCCAATCCTATGAGTGCCTACTTCACTCCTATGTCGAACCTGCAAGAAGCTCCTAACATGGGATCATTAGAATTTACTCATGCATTAAATACAACCAATAAAACCTAGTACACATCGGTTCATGTTTCCTAAGACGTTCAAGCATGTTACCATTTGGAGATCTGCCAGTTTTCTTAAGCCTAACATTGAAATCATTCATCCAATACAACCATAAACAAGTAATCAACACATAATCAACATCTAGGTTTCATTAGATCTAAGCAAACACAAGATAAATCTAGCCTAGCATGTTGAAATCAAGACAAGCACAAGATATAGACAACCAACACATAGACATATTGATTGAATTAAGAGAATGCTTATCTCAATAGCACATGTAAGGTTTCAAGGGTTGAAAACCCTTGAAAAGCTGTAAAATTCGTATAAGGTTCATCCCTAGGGTTTCTCCAAACTTGTTCCTCTCAATGAATGAAAATTAGAAAACTATATATAGATATTAGAGGCTGACGGCGTCAAGAACAAACTTGTGACGCCGTCATCTCCCCGCCAAAATAATCCTCGGACTGCCTAGATCTACATCTGACGCCGTCATGTAGTCCACTTTTGCAGGCCGTCACGCATTTAACTCTTGACGCTCTACTTGTGACGCCTTCATGTTTGTACTGGGTCGTCATGATATTTACTCTTGACGCCGTCAAATTCTTCCTCTTGACGCCGTCAAACACTGTTCCCAGCATGGAAAATTAAGTCTTTGGCGTTTTCTTCACTTTTATGCTCCAAAAACGTCCGAATTGCTTCCTTTTCCAGATTTCACTCCCAAAGTACCTAAAATCATAAAAGGAACGATTTAGGGCAATATTTGATCAAATAAATTCAATTCCGGGCTTAAATGACCCCCTAAAAACGGATCATTTTTCGCCTCATCAGGTCCCCTTAATTCATGGCCGGTCCCCTTAATTTTAAGGGGACCGCCCCTTATAATTAAGGAGGCCGCCCAGCTGTAACAACCAAAGAATCTGTCATTTAGTGGGGAAAGTTTATTTGGTGAAAAACTAACTAATTTTGGTTAAAAATTTGAATTCATATATTTAGTATGATTAAAAACATTTTTCTTTATTACCAAAAGTGTTTTTCAAAAATATATAATATGTTTATATAATTAAATAAACTTTGTAATAATTAATTAAATACCCATTGGATCATGAGATGTATTAAGCACTTGTTTATTCATACCTTAAGTGATTAATGTTGGATATAATGATATAAACTAGCTTAATACTTGTTTACGTAGTAATCTTACATTGATGATTTTACATTTTGTGATCGTCAAAACATAGAGATATCGAAAAATATAAATAACGTTTTTATGCATTATTTATGTCAACAATCTCCCCATTTTTGATGATTACAAAATCTAAACTCATTAAGCGAAAATTAGTATATATACAAGTATTATTGTGAGTTTATATCAATTCTCCCCCTTTTTGTTAGCATAAAAAAGGTTATCCCGATTTAATTGGAGCCCCCCCTTGATGTATACTCCCCCTCGTTTTGAGGTCATAAAGGAATCGAGATATGGAATTCTTGAAAAAAAATATTTAGTTGACAAGCAACATATATATATATATATATATATATATATATATATATATATATATATATATATATATATATATATATATATATATATATATATATCATATATATCATGCAAGAATAGAAACTAAACATAACCATAATCATTGATAGAATTAAAAGGTTACAACAAGTATTACATCAACAAACTAAATGATTAAACAAGTAGTGCAAATAATAAAAGCCTTGAAGGCTTACAATCATAACTAAAATAAAGCAAAGCTCTAACATGAAGGTCCTCTCTAGAGCTTGCCATCAAAAATGGTTTAAGACAATTTTATTTGCAAAATACCAAGCATGTTTAATTGGGTGGAATTGATGGTGAACATGGAGATGGTGATGGTGGAGGAGTGTTTGTTGATGGTGGTGGAGGAGTTGTAGTAGTGGTGGTTGGTAGTTGATGCAACAAGTTTTCAATGTGTGAAAACATGTAATGTATCTCATCTCTTAGTCCGAACACAATTGTTCGGTTATGGATGCAACAAAGGCAAGTGTCACCATGAGCTTCAAGTAAGCTCCATGGGACGGGGTTATAGGTTGGTGGATTGATAGGGGATGATGGGAAGTGTGCATCAAGAGGTGTTAATGGTGATAATGAGAGGGTTATGTCAAGAGTTGTGTTTTCAATGGTAGGTTGTGGTGGTGGAACTCTTGGTGGAGGAGACAAGTGAGTGTTTATGTAGTCATTTATGGATGAAGTGGAAGGTATGGAAGAAGTGGAGGTTCCATTTGTTGATGGTGTTTTGGAAGGTGCATTTGGAGCACTAGGAGATGAGCATTGAGGTGGTGGTGATGGAGTGGTGTTGTCTTCATTGGTGAGATCAATGAAGAGTTGTTTTGGTGGAATAATGACAAGTTTTTGTTTCTTGGCATTGTTTGAGTAGGTGGTTCTTGGTGATGACATGGTGAAAGGATGAGGTTTGATTAAGGTTGAGGATTATGGAATGTGAATTAAACATGCATGGGGATTATATAGTATGAAAAATGTTTAGAAATGGAATTAATTTGAAAATAGATGGTTATATTTCAAAAGCAGTTTAGTTTTAAGGGGAAATGGTAGCTGAGACTAGCAAAAGAAGTCACAAGATGTAAAAGAAAACAGTAAAAATTACTGTATGGGTGGCCGACCCCTTAAATGCAGGCCGGTCCCCTTAAATTTAAGGGGCCCGCCCCCTTATGAATTAAGGGGGCCGCCCATCTGACGACCCAGAAATCAAAATTTTTCTGGAAAAACGTTATATGTTGTTTTGTTTTTGCAGCAAACTCTATTTGGACATTTCACATTTGTTTTGGTTTATTAGAAAGCATACATATATATATATATATATATATATATATATATATATATATATATATATATATATATATATATATATATATAAAAGCTAAGCATGCAAGCATATATATAGATTAAGTGATAGAACATGCAATCATAAGCATATATTAAACATAATTAAGCAAGTTATCAACCTAATCAAATATCCAAACAATTTTCCAAGAGAATTACAAGTACTTCCGAATATAAGTCGGATAAAAAACACATAAATAAAAATAAATTTTGTTCAACAATCATAAGCTAATCTCCATCATCTCCTTTTCTTCCCGAAGATACCTTTCAACGTCTTCCCGATGGATTTGAAGCCACCTCTAACTTCTTCATGCAAACTCTTTTGTCGTCTAAGCACCTCGGTTGTTCGTTCATGAAGTACTTCGTCGCTTTGTTCGCTAGGAGATGGGGTTGTATACTCGGGATAGTCGAGATCCTCTAGATTATCAATGAATTCGGAGAACGAAGGGGTACTAGCACCATGGATGTTTTCCTCCTCATCGTCATCGTCTTGTCGAGAAGATGAACTGTGAAAGCTATGACGACGAGATTTTCCCTTGTCACTTCGAGTTCGTCGAGTTTGTTTTAGAGCGAGAGGACGTAAGGTGGGATAGATGGACTCGTAGATGCTATTGTCAAGATCAGGGTAGTACTCGATAACATGGCGATAGAGACGAGTTAGAAACATTCCATATGAAAGATTTGCTTTGGAGTTTTTCTAGCACACTAAATCCGTTTGATAAAGAAGTAGGCCAAATTGTATGGCTTTTAAATAGCGATACAATACAACATGTGAGCAAGGCACGCCGGGAGATGGTCCCGGTGACCTCCGGTACCGAACGCATTCTCACGAATGAGTTCTTCCCAACGCTTCATGTGGGGGCCTAATTCCTTGAGGAGAATTTGGTATGAAGAGATTTGGAAATTTTTGGATTTTATTTTTCGGGTTGTAGTGGCACGCTCCACACCAAGGACTTGACGAATTTCGTCGGGATGAGGGATGTCGGAGAGATATGGACCAAAGGTTGGTCGACAACGATGTAGAGATTCGAGGTCCCACTCGTTTATGAAAACGGCTTGACCTTTAAAAGGAATTTGGAGGATTTGACCGAATTGGTCGAGAGTTAAGGTGATAAATTCATTTTGGATCATGAAGGAGATGGTGATGGCACCAAGATCATTGGTTTGAACCGCGACTTGGCTATAGAAATCAACTATGAAACGAGGAACGATGGGTTCATTGATTTCAAAGAGGCAATTGAAGTTGATGCTTGTAAACAAGCGATCAATGTAGTCGGATTGAGCATAAGCTAGATCTACTACACGTCCCTCATGAACGTTTCTATCTTCAATTTGACGATATATACGTCCAATGGAAGGAGATGTAGTAGGGATTTGGGAAACTTTAGGAATGTAGTTTTTAGTGAGGGAAAGATCTTCGGTAGTCGCTTTTGGCATTTTCACCTAAACACAACAACAATACAAAAGACCAAAATAAATATAAAGAAGAATAAAAATGTATATATTGTTAAGACGTATGTTGGAACGTAAACATACTTCGATTCTAAGACGATAATCCTAAGAAGTAGTTTACCATGTTCTTTATTTTTATTTTTAACTCGTTCTAGATATATTTTACGATGTTTAGCAAGTAGTTATGGACAAATCCAAATACCCTTTTAAACATCTTAATATATCATGAAATTTGCTAGATTTACTTTAGGTTGTAAAACTAGCCATTTCTTACGAGTTTCTTATGCATGTGATTTGTTTTCGAAAAAGATGGTTTATGTTTTGACTCAAAAATATCATTTTTCGTACGAAACCAAACGCTTCCTTAACTAGACACTTACACTACTAGTATGTCAATATATATATGAATTATATATCTTGACAAGTCCGAATTACTAGTTTTAGGTTTATAATCTTGACAACGTTTTATAAAAATTACAACGACTTAATTTCGACATTATTTGGACATAATCCAAACACCCTCTTATCGTGTACAAAAATATTTTTAATTAGTCGAAAAATATAGTTTCATGTTTTACAAGTTCTAAAAACATAATATGATTAGTTTTAACAAGTTTTTATAGCATTATTCAACAATGTGTTTACCAAAAAAATTTGAAAAGGAGTGTATGAAATTTTTCAAAAATTTTCGACAAGAGGGTTTGTAACTATTAGTTTTTAGTGTCAATTTAGCATCCTATTCCTAAGGGAAGCATTTAGTTATGGAAATTCTAGACCCAATTCGAAAGAAATTATGAATTTGAAAAAGTTATTAAAACATGCATAATCTTGAGTTTGACCAAATTAGATGGAATTAGATGAAATGTGTTATGAAAAATTTACAATATGTAATGGTGATCGTGTTAGATGAATTTGCCCTTTGCGAATTAACCCGAATTAAGTGAATTAGAGGTAGGTTTTTGAGTTTTTGGAGTTTAAAATTCGTCACAGCAGCAGCAGATGGAAGGGGTGTTGGAAAAGTGGAGTGTTTGGCAAAAAAAACAAGAGGAAAAACGATTTGGGACTATCAGATGGCCGGCCCCCTTAAACATTAAGGGGGCCGCCCTTTATTTGGCTGCCGGTCCCCTTAAACATTAAGGAGGCCGCCCTCCAAAACTTGATATTTCGTGGTTTTGGTTTCTGGAAAGAACAAGAAAATATTTATATATATATATATATATATATATATATATATATATATATATATATATATATATATATATATATATATATATATATTAGATTTATATTTAATCAAAAATACGTTGGAGAGTATTTGCACGAAAGGGATTACTTGACACTTTTGCTTGACATTTCGTCAATTAAAATTTCTTGATCATCTCGGATGAAATTTATCAAGTTGTCAAGTGGACGAGAGAGTTGTGGAAGGTTTATAAGTATATATATATATATATATATATATATATATATATATATATATATATATATATATATATATATATATATATATATATTATATAACGTATATAGCATGGGCTTATAAAACGAGAATATAGGAAGGAGACGTATGCAACGGAAGACGGGAGTTTGTTTTATCCATAGATTTTCGACTCATTTCTCTACATCAACATGAGTGTCGTTGACCATAGAAGTTCAAGAAGGCAAAAGGGGGAAAGAAAAGGTTCGTAAACGAACAATTTCTAGTTTTCTAGAAAATCAACAAATGAATTTTCTAGGTTAAGATACTAGATATAGCTAAGTATATATATATATATATATATATATATATATATATATATATATATATATATATATATATATATATATATATATATATATATATATATATAAAATCTAGAGGAAACAATAAGCCAAACAAAATCACATAAATACTAGAGACTAAACTAAGCATGCATTTCTTGACAAGGAAATAAAAGGAAATGTGTACCTTTCGTCTTCAATACGTTTTTCTTCATAGTCTTCAAGGAATTGTACGAACTAGAGGTGACAACATAAATTTCCAAGTTTGTATGGCGAATTTTCTACGTTGGTCCCCATTGTCTCATTTGACCAAAGTTATTTGATCCGAACATGTTTTGTATTTGACTTGGGTGCATATATGGTGGAAACATTCCCCACGGATTGAAGTTCCACATTTGTTGATTGTTGTTAAAGTTTCGTCTATTTTGGTTTGCTCTAGTTTGAGGAGTTTTAGATCTAGGATAAGAGTTATTTGGTTTCCTAGGTGGTGGAGTTTTAGATCTTGTTTTAGGTTTAGACGATCCTACATCGGTCTTTAAAGATGGTTTATAAAACGGTTTTACTTCTTCATCACTAGCAAGAAGTATTTTCTTATCATTTATGAGTATATACTTAGGATTATATTTTAGAGGTTTTAGTTTATTAAGTTCACTTTCACACTTGACATTTTTAATTTCGCTTGTTGAAGCTTTGGTTGAGTTAAATCCTAAACCGGTTTTATCTCCGGATACTCTTTGAATATTTATTATTTTACTAAGTGAGTGACTACTATTTTCAAATTTATCAAGTTTGCGAATTTCTTCCCTGAGTATTTCGTTTTCACCTTTAAGCTCTTGACATGATTTACATTCTTCAAAAATTTCCTTACCTTTTTCAAGTTGATGTATTTTAATTTTTAGTTCTAGTACTTCATTTTCCAATTGGTTGTTTATGCATTTTAGTGATTTGTTTTTAGCTATTACTTGTTGTCCTAGTTTGCATAATCTATTATATTCACTATCTAAATCTTTTTCATCTAATGATAAATTTTCATCACTAAAATATTCGGTTTCGGAACGTACCTCACTTGATGTCTTCGCCATGAGACACTTTTCTTCCATTGTCGTTTCTTGCTCATCTTCATCGCTATCACACCAAGCTCCTCCAACAAATGCTTTTTGATTTTGATCTCTTGTCATCATTGGACATTTTCCAATGAGATGATTTGGATCACCACACTTGAAACATTTCCTTTCATTCTTGTTAATCTTGTCATCCTTACTCTTTTGAAATGCTTTCCTTTCATAATGTGGTTACCTTACGAATCTTCCTCGCCTTTTAAAGAATTTCTTGAAATCTCTTACGGCCATGGCGTATTCTTCGTCATCACTTTCGGAAGATAAGATATCTTCGTTGTTGGATTCCTTTCTAGCTTTCAAGGCGATTGACTTGCTTTGCTCTCGTTTTCCTTTGACCATTTCGTAGTCCTTCTTTATAATTGCTTCGTAGACTTTCAAATTTCCAATTAATTCATCAAGTTGCAACATTGACAAATTCTTTGATTCTTCAATAGCCGTCACTTTAGCTCGCCATTTTGGGTGAAGAGCCCTAAGAAACTTCCTAACAAAATTCTTACTAGAAAAATTCTCATCAAGTGCTTTTAAACTTGTGATGATAGTGTTAAATCTAGCGAAAGCATTATCAATTGATTCCTCTTCCGGAATCGTGAATTGCTCA
The DNA here is from genome assembly GCA_030686995.1 of Artemisia argyi. Lineage (NCBI taxonomy): Eukaryota > Viridiplantae > Streptophyta > Magnoliopsida > Asterales > Asteraceae > Artemisia > Artemisia argyi. The sequence goes on along the minus strand of CM060680.1, from coordinate 79,661,801 downwards.
TATTGTTGAACAATGTAACACCCCCAAATTTAAGTTGGTAGCAACGGAAAAGTAATTTGGGTGTTACGGGGAGGATCGAAGTTATAATCTCATAAAATAGCTTAAAAGAAGCGTTTTGAAAGTTATTTGTCATTCAAATAATATTTTTGATAAAAGATGAACCATTTGATTTAAAAAATCTTTTTTAAAAGATGTAAAGGCTTGAAACAATGTCATATTTGATTTTTACACCATTTTAATTTATCAGAGTAATAAATGCCCACTCCGTGTCTTGTCATGCTCCGTTAAATTACATGAGATACACATGCTTAAAAGTGTCAACACAAAGGTTGGTGAGTTCATAGAGTTTTATGGAAAACCATTTATTTTGATAGATTTCAGGAATATTTGGTAATAATAAATACAAACAGTAATGGAACAAGTATTAAGTAATATTGTCTATAATCACAGATATAAATAATCAATCAAATTCAAATAAGGGATCAATAATCCTAACATGAGCTGGAAACTCATGATGCTAATTTAATCAGATATACAATTCAAGTATGGTCAAATTCCTATACAGCTGTATCTAAATATATGTTGAAAACATACATTTCCTTATGGATATTGCACCAAGCCTCATGACACGCAAGACGTTAACAAAAGAGGTGTTTTATCAAGTCAATGATAAATTTTGCCCTCTTGTAATAGGTGATTTGCCAATTCCTATTTTTACTCAAATATAGTGTATCACGACTAATACGACTAACCATATGCATATGGCATTCCGTCAAGTATTAGTGGGACAGGAGGTCAATCCTTAACAGGTTTCGAAGCTGTTCACTATATTCGCGCTCACATAACATTGATTAATGGCTCATGATTGAGGGACTTCATGGCGATAAGATAACTTAGGCAATATCAAGGTAATAATGGGATCATTCAGGATAACATCATATAATCAAGTATCATACCACAGTAATCAATTTGGAAACATTATCATCTGAGTATCAGTAATTCAGTTAAGTATTTCGCCAGTAACATGTATATATCACATACCACAATAATCAAATTGGAAACATTATCATCGAAGTATCAGTATTTCAATTAAGTAATTCGCCAGTAACATACATATATCACATGCTACAATAATCAAATTGGAAACATTATAATATGAGTATCAGTATTTCAGTCAAGTAATTCGCCAGTAACATATATATATCACATATTAATTCATAAACTTCATCAGGTAATTATTAATAAGGAAATTGATTTGAATCATGTAATTTATTCATATACTTATAAAATTATCAAAGTATATGTAAGCATGTATCTCCCCCAATGAGTTAAAAACAAGTATTGGAAATGGGGCTATGACTCACCTTGATTGATGTTGGGATGATGAAAAATAAAGTAGGATGAGATTTATGAGAATGATTATGGGAACGTCTTTGATACGGAACCTGATAAATAAATTTATCTAAGAATTTAACCAAATACTATTTGGTAAACGATTAACGATAAATCGTTAAGATGAAAAGATGATATGCGAATGAAATTATTATGTTTATAATAATATGGTGTTAAGGCATGGGGTATCAATATTGGCAATCTCTGGTAGAGGGGTTTCTTTCGCATTTAAGGTCAAATAGTAAGTAGGTATAGTGGTTGCTTTCGAGATTCGTTCATGAGTTATGCGTGTTCCTTCTTGGAGATATGGTTTCTAAAATTAACAACATTTATTTGAGTGAAACATTGTGAAAATTTGATCATAAATGTATTTTGGAGTGACTTTATTTGAATTTGTAATGAATATAGTTATGTAAAGGATGTGACTACGAAATATTTTGTATTTTGATAAAAACAATATCTTATATATATATATATATATATATATATATATATATATATATATATATATATATATATATATATATATATATATATATGTCTTTGGAAAAAGGGAGTTCAAGAAGATTGTTGCTAAAAAAAATGAGTTTTAATCCAACCATTGAAAATCAATAATTTGTCGTACTTCGTAAGGTTTGCAAGAAATCTTTTTGTTTGTACAAAAATTTAATTTGACTTTGACTTACTTGAATTGTTATTATCTCCGAAACACGAAAACTAGGGCAGTCACTCTTATATTGGTCAGCATGACCATTTAATCGTAAAGACATCTTCGTCTTTATTAATCCTATTGTCTTACTTGCATCTTCCCAAAGTTGTAATTACATGTAAAATCTACTAATGTGACCACCTTGGTCGGTAGAGTGTTGCTAGAGCGACTAATGATGTAATCATAGGCTTAGAATGTGGTGTAATCAAACTTGATAATGAAGGGAGAATTGTGATGAGTTCCATTATGATGGTATAATACCGTTCAAAGCATCTTGTTGGTTTATTGTGTTATGGAGGTATGAGTCGATCATATCTAAGATAATATAGAGTCCTTGTGATAGATGCCACCCTTGGGCGATTTGTTGCAATTCTTATTGTGTTTGTGAGGCTTGTGGTATTATTCAGAGTGTATCGTCCAAACACTCGTGGGTAATCTCAAATAATTAGAGATCATCGTCAAACGATGAAGAGTAGTAGGTTTTCAAGCAGTAGAGGCTCTCAAACTCTCAGCAACCTCAAACCCATAAGGTGGTGTAACGTGTGGTATGTCAAATAGTGGTTGCTTCTTAAGCGGCCTGTCATATATGGGTGTAGAGTCTCTGAGATGTGATGGTGATAATAGTAAATGGAATGCTACCCTCTTTCGCACAATCTCGCGACATCTAAGAGGTAAAACTGAAGTACACACTATGGGACGACCAATAGTGTAATAAGCAGCTGACGGTGGTGGTAGTACCTGAGTAGTAAGCGCCCTACTAGTGAAGGAAAGAAAACATACTATCTTCCTTGCAATAAGCATCCTAATATGTCCATTAAGATTGAGTCTGAATACACTACCAAACGGTATTCTATGTATGGGCTGAATAATAGGAAAACCCTTGTTCCTATAACAAATCAATGGTGCTAATGGTGGTGTAAGTACAACTGGTGGTACAATGGTAGTGGAAGATGACAAGGCATATTCAATGTTGGAATCCGATGAAAGGATAACAGGGTGGGTATCTGAAGACATGTCACTTGTGAACCAGGTCAACATAATCATATATATATATATATGAATATGGGTATAAATAACTCGTACAATGTGTGCATGAAACAACATGTATAATGAATATGCACCTATGATGAAATGATGAGATAATATGATGATGTGGTTATAGTCTAGGGTCCATGATACATCCTAGTTCGCTATAACCTTAGCTCTGATGCCAATCTGTCACACCCCCAAAATACCTGAATGGCAGCGAAAATGGAATACCTGGGGGTGACTGTCATAGCACCACAGTTACAGTTACATTGAACGACCTAAAGTGTCGTTTGGAAAAATACATCGTTTGATCATTAAAACATTCAGAGTTTACAAAACATAGGTCCCAAAAAGGTGTTGCAAGTTTATGAAAAACAAGTTCAATCCAGATCAAACGTTTCATAAGTGCAGGAAATATATATATGTGAGACGCGTCGACTCCGCGACTCCATGAAGATTCAAATGCATGCAAGCAGGAGCTACCTTAATAACCTGAAAATACATTGCTAAAACGTCAACACGAATGTTGGTGAATTCCATAGGTTTGTAAGTTAAATCGTATGTACATTTGCCACAAGTATAAAGTAAACCGACAAAATGTCAAAAATGCTACATTGTCTCTTAAGCTCATGACCCCGAAGCTAGACATAATATTGTATTGGCCCCAAAGGAGTGTTTACCAGACACTCAAATAGATTAGACATGAAATGCATTCTTACCCGTTGGAGCAACCCAAACACAAATGGAGGCGTCACCCTCGATAGATCTATCCACTCACTCTCGCTTGGCATTATAATTAACGGTCCATGATAATAAAGGGGACTTAACTTGGTAGTACGGAAACTTAAGCAATGTATGGAATTGAATACTTGGGCATGTACAAAAGTAATTGATGCAATGTATTCTCCCCCGTGGGATTTGAAATCAAATAAGTAATTAAAAACGGGGCTATGAAAACTCACCTGAAGTGATAGTACAATGCGATGAAATAATCGGGACAACAAGGCGCGAACACTAGCCGCAACCTAATATGAGTAATAACGATCTACTTTAGATCATGCCGTGATGTAATGGATGCACATGCACATGATACCTATACCACTCGTAACTTGAAAATACTAGTTATTGTCAATGTAGGTAATTTCCATACTTAAGAAAAATAAGTCCAATCTAGAATAATAAAAACTTGTCATAATATATCGTATATAAAAATGTTAGTGTTATATTCCTCCTTTTGAAAACCTTAAAATAACGTCTAGTAGTCGCATAAATAAACCTTGGGTCATACGTACTTTGTTAGTTAAGAATAAAATCCTTGAATAAGAAATCTAGAAAATATATCATTTAGTACGTAGTTATATTATTTCTAGTAGTGACTATAATTATATATATAGTTTTGACGATTTTAAAACGTGTATAACTTGGTCGTTTTAAGTTCATTTTCCTCGTTCTCTATATCCACGGATTCGTCTTAGTATGTATTAGTATATTTTCGATAGCTCGGCTCCTCTAGGTTACGTTTAACGCCTCTATTTGTCCGTCGAAAATTGTCAAACAGCATGCAGTTTTTCAGAAAAATAGTTTTCGTCAATTAACTTGCAAAAATCATAACTTCTTCGTTATAAGCTCGTTTTAATCCGTTCTTTCGCCCACGGCTTCGTTTTTGAAAGTATTTTCTAAATCTTTGGTCAAAAATTACCCATCACCTACTGAGTTTCCCACGTTTTAAAAATAGTGACAGTAGGTATATGTAATGTTTCAAAAACCATTTCTAGGGTTCCAATCTAGTTCCAACTTCAACCAAACCACTTTCAATCACCACAAAACTAGTCTAATCCTACCATACACCTTCTTAGGGTGTCATGGGTTCCTAAACATCATAAATCAAGTGGATCTAACTATAATCTATTTCTATGGCTCAAAAATTAGATATGTATAAAATGGAGTGGTATAAATAGCATATGCATGTAGATCTAGTATATATATCATATGAATCTTCTAAAAACTTGGTAAAATCATAAGGATGAGTTTCATACACTTACTTGAAAGATAAATGAGATTTTGAGGATGAAAACCTATGAAACCTTGGGTTTTTATCACAAAACCCTAACTAGAAATACATATGAGACTTAATTAACACTTGATCTTGAAAAATTTATGGTTTCTTGCTTGTTTTTGGGCTGAGGTCGAGCACCACCAAGAAGAGAGAAAAAGAGAGTGTTTCTTGTTTGTAGATCTTGAAATGAGATGAGAAAGATAACTTTTTAGTATATATATTATATAAATCAAACCAATAATGGATACATTAATTGAAATGGTAACATTTTCAAAGTTGTAAGATATTATCATGGAGGGGGGCTGCATTTTATGAAAAAAGGAAGAAAACATGTAGCTAGTGTAAGATAGTTGGTATAATTCTTGTATTATTATGTATATATTAATAGTTTTAGGGAATACCGGGTACCGAGTTAACTAAAAATAAATTTTAACGGAGTTAACCGGGACATAATAAAGTCATAAAAATTGTAAAAATATGTTGGGTATAAATATTGAGTGTTTGGATGGTTATTGTTTAGTTTTTACGAAAACCGTCTTAATTAAATTAGGCGTACGATATAAATTAAATAAATTTCCAAAATACCGGGTAAATTAATAATATAATTTATATATTATTAAAATGAATATAAAAATATATTAGGATCATAGTCGGGAGTGTCGGACGTGTTAGTCACATTATTGGTCGCATGTTAACATTTATTTAAAAATAAACATACGTAAAAAGTCAATTATACCAAAAATAGAAATTGGAATATCCTACGAGTGGAATAGTATGCAAATGTTATTGTAATGATACGTAAGCCATTTCTAGTCCATATGAAGTATCCCTACTGATGATGCATGAATTCGCAGCTTAACCTGACTGGTTACGCGAATTTAATTACCCGTAAACTAAATTTACGATGAAATGAGTAAAGTACATGAATAGTGTTTTCTCTTCGGAAATGAATAGTGCCATGTGAATAGTAAATTTTCTGAACGCTTCTTGAAATCTCAAACTGACACAAAAAATGATGAATTGTAAAATGATGAATAGTGATCGGTGAATAGTAATTGATGAATAGTAACTTCCGAGATGAAAAATGAAATTTCGACATCTGAACAAGGACTTGAAATTACGAATTGTGACAGTCTTCCCCTCTAAAAGGAACTTCGTCCCGAAGTTCAGTTTTGGTTGGTCTATGAAGTATATTCGGTAAAAAGACGTGGATACTTGAGTTGCATTTGGTCTTCCCGTTCCCAAGTATATTCGGGTTCTTTTCAAGAATTCCTGTGAACTTTCACGATAGAAATTCGACTTTGCTTCAACCGTTCGACCTCACGGTCCATGATTTCTACTGGTTCTCCTACCAGATTTAGGTTTGTCATTGGGTTCGATTCCTTCCAATGGAATCATGAGTCACTAATCTGAAAGTCATTTATCGGGATTTGAAATTGTGAAACATGTTTGTGAAATCTTGCTACTTTCCAACAAGGCTCAAGTCTGAGGGTTACTGGCCTACTCTGTCTGAAATATTAATGGTCCAGTGTACATCGAGTTTAACTTCCTGGATTTTTCGGAATGGTATTAGTGAGTGCTTATTCACTCACTATTTTATGGCCGAAAACCGACCCAAAATGACTATTTGAGCTAACAAATGCCAAGAAAACACTTGTTTTTGTGTTGTGAATGTGCAAGAACGGATTTATCAATAAAAGACGAAAAATCACACAAAACGAGCACGAGAGTAGAAGTTGGTCAAAAAGTCAAAACCGGGGATTCAAGAATCAATTTCAGTCCTTCATCTATTCAGACTTGGCAAGATTAGTCCCTGATATATTTTGAGGAAATTATACATTCAGTCCTTAAAGTATGGGCAAATTACATAATTGGTCCTTGTATATTTTATACCAAATTCTGAAAATAAAATACAAGCCTTGGTCCATGATACTACTAGCCCAAAGCCCACTCTCCACAACCAAAGGCCCAAATCTCATTTTTTTTAACCCGAGCCCACTTTATAACTCTTCGGTCAACACCTCAGTCAACACACACAAAAAATACAACCAAACGTGTTTTTCCCCCATTTCCCCCAAACCCAGAATCCCAATAAACCACATGAACCCAAGAAACGCACCATGATTTAATTGACCCAAGTTACCTCAATTAACCATCATTAGCTCATCATTGGGACTTCTAGAAGCATATCCCATATGCCAGGAGTGTGACTGAGAGAATATTGTAGCTATGAGTACAAGTGGAAGAGTTCTATTGGTGGCACCACCTCATCTTTTGAGCATTGGATCCGTTTTCTAGAAGCATCTGACACCTTCTGACAAGGACAGAGAATGTATGCACGTATGGGACAAGTGGCAACTCCTTATTGGTATGAACACCTCACATATCATGATCCAAGGGCTGTGGTATGATCAAAGAAACACAAGTCGTATCTAAGGGCTATTAGATGAGGAGAAGAAGCACATTTTCACCTGGATTTCCAGCTTGGCATTTGGAGACCCAAGCCTCACTCCTCACTTATAAATACATCCCATTTTCACTCATTTTTCTGTGTAGAATTTAGTATAGTGTTATGCTGCTAAAATGTACTTAGACTAGTTAATGTAACAATTTCATTGAGTTTTTAATAAAATTCGTATTTCTCTCTTCAAATTTCAGTTTATTGTTTAAATTTCTATTGCTTATTCTGTTTTTAATCTAGCTTATAACTAGCTTAATATCATTTAGTTTCTGCTTAATTTGTTTTCTAAACTCTCATTTGATTTCAAATATAGCTCATTCAAGTTTCCTTTTCAAACCAGTTACGAATACTTCAAGTTTAGAAAATATAAAAAAAATAGTTTTAAATCAGTATTTCAGATTTCAAAATTAGTACAATTCAGCTTATACTTAGTGTATCCAAGCTCAGAAAGTTGGTGGTTTATGTGTACTGTTTCATTCAAAATTGGGGTTTTCAAATGGTTGCTGAGGTGTATGATAGCTGATACAGAAAGAAGGACATCAGCCTATCTTAAAGATAGGCCTCTGTGAACTCCCTCTGTTCTAGCTGAGGGAGAAGCTTGTGGTAACCTCTGATTCAATTATTGGATAGAATAGTAGTTATTAGTTGGTATTTAGCTTATTGGAGTACTGTTTAATTAAATCTGATTTGCTGGTTCATTAGTTAATTGAGTAGAGTTAGATTTCATTTGAATATTTGGTTGCATAAGTTTGATATTTCTGAGTTTGAATAGCTAATTGAATATCTGATTTAGATATGAGTTGTTTCATTGATCATAGCATTTTCTGTTTTTGAATTTGAGTTGATAGTTAGATCACTGCTTGATCTCTTGATCTGTGTAGCATGTTGCTAGATCTGTGCTTAGTTTCTCTTATTGAAGTTTGTTGCAAATCTGCATATATTTGGATCTGAACTTGCTGATTTGTGTTAAATTTGAGATCTGAATTTCTGGTTCATACTAAGCAGAGTTTATCATTAGATTTCATTGATTTTTGTGAATTGTAGTATTTGGACATTAATATTTTGCTTATTAGTGAGACAATCTCACTATAGGGGTGTTTGGATGTGAGATTTGTTGTAGTATAGTGGTTATTTTGCTTCTGTTTCTAGTCACATGTAGGTTGCTATAGTATTAATATATAGTATAGTTTCATAAAAACAGAAGGACATTAATTGAATAGTTAATTTTAGATTGCTATATAGCTTAACTGTTAGTGTAGTATTAATTCAGTTAGAGTTACTTAAGAGCTTGTTGCATACTTTATTAACATAGCTTAATTCACTTTAAATTTAGATAAATACAACCAGTTGAAGCAGAATTAGTAGAGTAAATTTGGATTAAGTCAAAGTTGAGGTGGAACTTAAAAGTCAATCTTGCTCAGTTTTAATTGGTTCAATAGCTGCTAATTTGGTAAAAATTTTTAGTATAATTCAGTAATAGTAGGTCTTGCAATTGTTTGATATCAGTTCTATGTTGCTCAGTCTTGGTTTTACTCATTTAAATCTGGAAATCAGAGCTTTTCATATTTACTTTTTGAGCTTATAAAGTTGACTGTCTAAGATATAAGTCCGCATATGTGAAATTTGGGCTGCTTATTTGAGTTTGTAACTGAATCTGTGATTTTAATCTTGTTTTGGACCATATTTGAGTAGTATCTGTGCAATATTTCATAGTTGCTACTGGTTCAGTTTGAGCTTAATCTGTTTGTTGTTTGAGCTTATTTTTAGCTTATTACATTTTACTTTGAGTAACTGTGGTATCTGAGTTTCATATTGATCATATCTTGCAATATTTTGAGTTCATTGCATCATTGTCATCTTGAGTTTCAATTTTCAGAATAATTGGATCTCAAGTGCTTAATAATAAGCACTTGAGATAAGCAGTTTTCCTTAAATAAGCAGTTTAGTTTTTCAAATTTTCTTCAAAATTTTATTTTGAGTTCTTTTTATTATTTTAGAATTTATGGAATTTTTTCAGAATTTTCCAACCATTTTTACTATTTTTCTATTTTTATTTTGATTTTTATTCAATTTTTAAATAGTTTTAAATAGCAAAAATCATAAAAAAAAAATCAGAAAAAGCTGTGAAAAATACAAAAATATTTTTAGAAATTCTTTTATTATATTTTAGAATTTTTAGAATTTAATTTTCATTTTTCCAAGTTATTTTTCTATTTTTCCTATTTTTAATTCATTTTTAATTCAAAAATTCAATTTTAATTCATAGAAAATAAACAAAAAGTAAAAAAATATTTTTCTTTTTCTTAAAATTCTTTTTATTAGTTTAAGATTTTTAGAAAATATTTTCAAGTTCGGAGGATCATTTTTCGTTATACGTTACGTTTTAAATTTTGCGGTTGCGTTTCCGTTTTTACATTTTTCATTTCGGTGCATAATTAGCTTGTTCTATCTGCATATTTCATACTTGTTTGTGATTACGTGAACTATTTGATTGCTATTTTTCATTTTTTCACTTTTCAATTCACGATTTCACGAATCGATATTCTCGATTCCATTCGCCTTCGTTGGGAAACGACTCGGGTGATCCGTATTTTACGCGGATCACTTCGATACTATACTATATTATATATAATTGGTTTTCATACGAATCAATTTTTGGCGCCGCTGCCGGGGTAGGCCGAAGTGAATTTTTGAATATCTTTTTGAAAAATCGTGTTTTGTTAAGCCTTCCTCTACTTTGTATATATATCTCTATAAAAATTGAAAAATCTAAAACACTTTTCCTAAAGTGTTTACAAAATACCAAAAAAATAATAAAAGTTACAGCCTCGACTCGATCGAAAGAAAGAGCGTTGTAAACCAAAAAAGTCTCACAATATAACGAAAACGTAATTTAGTTGTTTATCGGACTATTTCAATTCCTACAACCGAATAAGCGGGAAATACGGATAGCTAAGACATTAAATTGCTAGCTGAAGAGAGATCCATTCTTCTCTCCCGTCCCGTCGCGCGTAGTTTTGAAAGAAACGGTTTTCGATTAAAGTTACGTTTTAAGAAAAGAAAAACAAAAGAAATAAAAAGTTTTTGTGAAAAATATAAAACAACAAAAAGATTTTCTTTTCTTTTTTTCTTTTTCATTTTCTTTTTGATTTTGCTTGTGGTGTATGCACACCCGATCTTCGTTTGAGAGTCTTACGTCTCCGTTCTCTAACCCCGAGCGGGTTTTACGACATACGAGTCGGGTTCATTTCCTTGACGACGAGGAGATGAACCAAAACGAACACAACAGACCCCCGCCGATGGGTGGTCCGCAGCACAATGTTATCCCGCCGATGGGACAACAACCAGCATTTGATCCGCGTCCTATGGAAGAACAACTCCAATCACCATTCAATGGTGTGAGGAGAGCTATTGTGCTTCCGGACATCAATGCCAACTTTGAAATCAATCACGGATTACTCAATTTAATCACGGGTATATCCTTTCACGGGTTCGATAACGAAGACCCTTATGCTCACATCCGAATTTCACCGACATCGCTGAGATGATTAGAATGAACCAAGTTCCTCACGATGTGGTGAAATTGAAGTTGTTTCCTTTCTCCTTAAAAGGAGCAGCCCGGACTTGGCTGGAAAAGGAACCGCCTAACTCAATTCACACTTGGAATGACCTTGCTTCCAAGTTTGTGAATCATTTCTATCCTCCCTCTAAAACTTCTAATCTCCGTTCCCAAATCTTTCGATTCCAACAAGCTTTTGATGAATCGTTTAGTGAAGCTTGGGATCGTTTCAAAGATTTGTTGGAAAAATGTCCTAACCATGGGTTCACTGACCTTCAGCAGATTGACACTTTCTATAATGGGTTGTTTTATATTGATCAAGATTCACTCAACTCTGCTGCGGGTGGGAACTTGTTGGCTAGGAACACGAATGATGCCTTCACGATAATTGAAAATAAGGCTCGTGTTAGAATGTCAAGAAATAAGCTTCAAATGCCTAATAATGAGAAAAATAATGATGAAATGAAAACTATGATATTGGCTTTAACAAAGAAAGTCGATGCAATGTCTATGGAAAAATCAAGTCATCAAGTCAATGTCGTTAATCAAGGTTGTACTACTTGTGGTGGTCCACACCCGTATTATGAATGTCCGACGACCGGCTCTTTTGCTCAAGAGAACGTGTATGCTACGAATATGGGTGGCAACGGTTACCAACCTCTTCAAGGAGACCGTAATCTCCTCAGCTACCGTCCGAGCCAACATCATGGACCACCCGGGTTTAATCAACCAAATCAAGTGAATCAGAACAATAATGTGCAAAACCGTAATCATAAATTCAATAATAATCAAAATCACAACCGTGGAAATAATGGTTTTCAAGGACAAAATCAGAATTTTCAACAAAATCAAAACAGGGGAAGTTACAACCAAGGCCCGCCTCAAGGGAACAATTTTCAAAACAACGGGAATTTTCAGAATAATAATCATGGAAATCAGAATAATGGCAATTTTCAAAACCGTGGGCAAAGTTTTAATAATCAAAATCAAAATGTGGTTCAAAATCCGTTGCCCACGGATGAGTTGATTAAACAATTGATTCAAAGTCAACAAGCTTTAATTGCTAAATAAGAGGAAACAACGAGGTTATTTGCAACTCAAATCAATGATCTCAACAAGCGTTTAAATGATCGACCCTCGGGCTCTGGAACTTTGCCAAGCAACACGATCGCTAACCCAAGGGGCGATGCAAAAGCAATCATAACAAGGAGTGGTGTTACTTACGATGGACCGACAGCTCCGACTACCTCTTCTTCTCTACCTCCCAAGGTAGTCGCCCGTGAACCCGAGGTGACAACGGATACGGAAATTCCTATTAATAATGGAAGGACCGAAGACATCCAACCTCCAGTTGTCCCGACGTCTAAAGGAAAGGAAAAGGTTGTTAATGATAATGAAAATGAAACACCCGTTAAAAGAAAGTTGCCATATCCGTCACGCTTAAATGAACAAAAGCACCGCGAGAAGGATAAAAACCAAATGGAGAAGTTTTATCAGATTTTTCAAGAGTTACACTTTGATATAAGTCTCGCGGATGCTATACTTTTGATGCCCAAATTTGCTTCGATGCTAAAAGGTCTTTTGAATAATAAAGAAAAGCTTTTTGAAATGTCAAGGACTCAAATGAACGAGAATTGCTTAGCGGTTCTTTTTAAAAAGCTGCCCGAAAAGCTTGAAGACCCTGGCAAGTTTCTTATACCGTGTAATTTTCCGGGTATGGTTCAATGCTTCGCCTTGGCCGATCTTGGTGCTAGCATTAAACTTATGCCGATGTCGATTTGGAAAAATTTGTCTCTTCATAACTTGACACCGACGCTTATGACCCTCGAGCTTGCCGACCGATCAACGTCTCGTCCAATTGGCATAGCTAAGGATATTTTTGTCAGTGTTGGGAAATTTCATTTCCCTGCGGATTTTGTGGTTGTTGATTTCGATGCCGATCCACGGGTTCCTCTCATTCTCGGGAGAGGTTTCCTAAGGACCGGTCGTGCCTTAATTGATGTTTATGACGAGGAAATTACTTTACGTGTTGGAAACGAAGCCGTCACTTTTAACCTTGATCAAACCGCGAGATACTCCTCCGATTACGATGTTTCTTCCGTCAACCGTATTGATGTTATTGATGAACTTACGGAGGAGTATGCTCAAGAATTTCTTGGTTTTACCGATAATGCTTCGAGTGGCAATCCCACTCCTTCTTTTGAACCGATCGTCTCCGATTCTTCCCCTTCCCTTACTCCGTTTGAGGGAAGTGATCTCGCTTGGGAAGAAATCAATGCTTGTCTTGCAAATGAATCATTTTCACCGGAATTTGATAATAATAACTTTGATCCGGAGGAGGACATTTTATTAATTGAAAATTTGTTAAATGAAAAACCGATTGTTTCTTCCCCTCCGGTTGACTTAAAAATGGCAGACGTAAAAGAAGTAAAGCCGTCTATTGAGAATCCTCCGGAGCTCGAGCTCTAGGATTTGCCTCCTCATCTCGAATACGCATACTTGGAAATAAATGAAAAATTACCGGTTATAATATCAAAAGGCCTTAAAGATGAGGAGAAGACACGACTCTTAGATGTGCTTCAGAAGCATAAAAGTGCGATTGCTTGGCAAATATCCGACATTAAGGGAATCGACCCTCGATTTTGTACTCATAAGATTCTTCTTGAGGATAATCACAAAGCTTCCATCCAGCAACAACGACGGGTTAATCCACAAATCCATGAAGTGATCAAAAAGGAAGTTATAAAACTCCTTGACGCTGGAATGATTTATCCGATCTCGGATAGTTCATGGGTTAGCCCGGTTCATTGTGCGCCAAAGAAGGGCGGAATCACTGTTGTAAAGAATGACGATAATGAGCTTATACCGACTCGACTTGTGACCGGATGGAGAGTTTGTATCGACTATCGAAAGTTGAATGATGCGACACGTAAAGACCATTTCCCGCTTCCTTTTATGGACCAGATGCTTGAACGTTTAGCGGGAAATGAGTTCTATTGTTTTCTGGATGGCTTTTCTGCGTATTTTCAAATTCCCATTGATCCTCAGGATCAAGAAAAGACCACTTTTACTTGCCCGTATGGAACGTTTGCCTATCGTAGAATGCCCTTTGGCTTATGTAACGCTCCAGGCACGTTTCAACGGTGTATGATGGCCATTTTCTCCGATATGATTGAAAAAACCATGGAAGTGTTCATGGACGATTTCTCCGTCTATGGAAATACTTTCGACTCTTGCCTTTCCCATTTGGAAAACATGCTAATTCGGTGTGAAAACACTAATTTAGTTCTAAATTGGGAAAAGTGCCACTTCATGGTTAAAGAGGGAATAGTCCTCGACCATAAAATATCCAAATCTGGAATTGAGGTGGATCGGGCAAAAGTCGATGTTATTGCTAAATTACCACACCCGACTACCGTCAAAGGAATTAGAAGTTTCCTTGGTCATGCTGGCTTTTACCGACGTTTTATTCAAGACTTCTCCAAAATAGCCCGGCCTCTGACCCATCTTTTAGAAAAAGATGCTCCGTTTAACTTCACGAATGAATGCGTCGATGCATTTAATGTTTTGAAGAAGAAGTTAACGGAGGCTCCAATCTTAGTTGCCCCCGATTGGAACTTACCATTTGAGCTAATGTGTGATGCAAGCGATTATGCTATTGGTGCAGTTCTGGGGCAACGTAAGAACAAGTATTTTCAGCCTATACACTATGCAAGCAAGACCATGAATGACGCCCAACATCATTACACAACTACCGAAAAGGAAATGTTAGCGGTTGTCTATGCTTTTGAGAAATTTAGGTCTTATTTGCTACTTAAAAAATGCATAGTGTATACGGACCATTCAGCCCTAAAGTACTTAATGGCTAAACAAGATGCGAAGCCACGTTTAATGCGGTGGGTTCTTTTGCTCCAAGAATTTAATGTCGAAATACGAGACGAGAAAGGAGCTGAGAATCTTGCTGCCGATCACCTTTCACGACTTGAGAACCCCCATCAAAGTGTTACCGAGAATAAGGAAATTAATGATGCTTTTCCTCTCGAGACACTTGGGAGTGTGACCAAAATTGACCAAAGTACCCCATGGTTCGCCGATTTTGCGAATTACCATGCGGGGAAATTCATTAGGAAAGGGATGTCGTCCCAGCAAAAGAAGAAATTCTTTAAAGATGTCCAACATTATTTTTGGGACGACCCCTACTTGTTCAAAGTTTGTGCAGATCAAGTGATCCGGCGGTGTGTTCACGATATGGATGCCGTTGAAATTCTTAAGGCATGTCATAGTGGACCCACGGGGGGACATCATGGTGCCAATTTCACCGCTAAGAAGGTTTTCGATTCCGGCTTTTATTGGCCGACGATATATCGAGATGCCCATGAATTGGTGAAAACATGTGATTCTTGCCAACGTCAAGGGAAAATCTCTCAAAAAGATGAAATGCCGCAAAATGCGATTCAAGTTTGTGAGATTTTTGACGTTTGGGGCATCGATTTCATGGGGCCATTCCCGTCGTCTAGGGGTAACAAATACATTCTCGTGGCCGTCGATTACTTATCAAAATGGGTTGAAGCGAAGGCGCTCCCCACTAATGACGCCCGAGTGGTTGTTAAGTTTTTAAAGAGTCTCTTTGCCCGATTTGGTGCACCTCGAGCCATCATAAGCGATCGTGGGACCCATTTTTGCAATGATCAATTTGCGAAAGTTATGTTAAAATATGGTGTCACACATCGTCTTTCCACGGCTTATCATCCACAAACGAGTGGTCAAGTTGAGGTCTCCTATCGTGGTTTAAAACGTATACTTGAAAGGACAGTAGGAGAACACCGTGCCTCTTGGGCCGATAAATTAGAAGATGCACTTTGGGCTTTCCGGACCGCTTACAAAACCCCAATTGGGTGTACTCCATATAAGCTGGTTTACGGGAAAGCTTTTCATTTGCCCATTGAATTAGAGCACAAGGCCTACTGGGCCTTAAAACATGCCAACTTTGATTTGAAAACCGTGGGTGATCACAGAAAAATTCAATTGATTGAGTTAGTAGAACTCCGTGATCAAGCTTACGAGAATTCTTTGATTTATAAAGAGAAAACAAAAAGAATTCATGATGCCAAGATCAAAGACCGCGTTTTTAACGTTGGTGATCAAGTGCTACTTTTTAATTCTTGGTTAAAGATATTCTCGGGTAAGCATAAAACCCGTTGGTCTGGACCATTCACAATAACCCAAGTTTTCCCTTATGGAACCATTGAGTTAGCTCAACAAGATGGTCCCAATTTTAAGGTGAATGGTCACCGTTTGAAACACTACTTTGGAGGGGATGTACCGACTATGGTAGTCCCGGATCTCCAAACTTTCCCCAAGGACAATTGAATTCGGGGATCGAGTCAAGCTCATGTGACTCGGTGAACAAAAATAAGCGCTTCGTGGGTGGCAACCCATGCTTATCCAATTTCATCTTCTTATTTTCTATTTTCTAACAAATAACGTGAGGAGGGGGTGCCTCTTTTACTTTTGTGTTCCGTGGTTGTTTGTGATGTTTGTTAGGATTGTCCGCGATTTATGATGACTCTCGTGCTCGTTGTCTCTTCACTTGGAGTCTCATTCATCGGTGCTTATTGGAAATCCTATATCCGTTAAATCTTATCGACTAACGTTTTCTTTGGCATAATTAATAAACGGTCTAGAATTTTGTTAGGATTACCTTAACCCATAAAACATTGAGGACAATGTTTCGTTCTAGTCGGGGGGAGGGTGACTCTTCGATTCGATTTTGACCTTGCATGTTTCGCATGTCGTGCACTCTTGCAACTCCGTTTTTCCACCAAAAATGAAAAAAATTGAAAAAATTGAAAATTTCAAAAATTTGGATGAAAAAGTCATGAAAAAGCACAAAAAAATGAGAAAAAGTTGAAAATTTGTGCAAAAATATAATAAAGTTTGAATAAGTTTTGACACCTTGTTGACTTTCTTGCTGGCGAGAGTAGGAATAAATATTTTGACTTGACCGGGCGTGTTGAGCCCTAGCTTGTTCCCTTAACCAATGATAATCACTTAAGCTTGTGCTAGTTTTGTACACAAGGAGCTATAAAATGCGAATTCTATCTTAAGAATATGCAAGTTCCCGTACTTGACTTTATACATGCGCAGCTTAAAAGCTTTCGCTAGTCTTTTACATAAGGAGCTAGAAAACGCGAATTCTTCTTCTAGAATTTGCAAATTTCTGTATCTGACTTTATATATGCGTGGCTGATTATCGGCTAAGTATTCGCGGGTTTCATTATTTGGAATCTTAAATTGCGAAGAGCGAGAAATGATAGAGTTTATTTAGAAGTTAGATGCTAAACGTGGAGTAGTGGTTCTCTTTAGAGCTCATGAGAGGTACTTGTAGCTTTTTACTCCCATCAGAAACGTCACACATATAAAATAGATGTTCTAGGTTAATTAGTGGTATTTCGGTTTGAATAATATTTAGTTTTTTGTTTTCTTAAGAGAATTTTTGCTTTAGAAGTTGGGTACATATCAAGGAACATAAAAAATAAGAGCAAAAAGTGAAAAAATCAAAAGTCAAAAGTTGATTATCTATGTGGTTTTGGAGCTACCCGATAAGCTTCCATTGATGTTATGAAAAAAGTCAAGAAAGAAAAAAGTAAAAAGTATGAAAAATATGAGAAAAGTGAAAAAAGTGAAAAATAAAAAAGTAAAAGTTGAAGTTTTATCGAATAAGAGCTTATGTATGTAAATAAGTTGTTGGCGCGTGAGGTGCATGTGATAAGTGATTAGTAATCAGTCACATGAGGTGCACGTGATCGTACTCTGCAACTTATATCTTTGATATTGTATGTACCCCAAATTCCTTGATGTGGACCGAATTTCTATTGCAGTGGTTCTTAAGAGAAAATGAATAACTACTTATCGTTTTAACTTAGGTATCACTATCGGACTAAAATTATTGAAACGAGAAAATATGAAGCAATTCATTTCTCAACAAAATAAAATATCGAGATACAAAACCTAGGAAATGGGAGTAAGGAGTTTCCACAAGTAACTTTTATGAGTAGTGTTAGCATCTAATTTGTAGATAAGCTGTGATCTCGTTTGTACGCTTAGTTTGGGGACTTGTGAAAAATCAAGGATGACGATTTTTATCCGTATGGTCGCTTCTTAAATAGAAGTATTTCTACTCGTTGACCCTAATAATTATTGCAAAATAATGAAAGTTCAACAAACCGTCACAAGTATGAAGTATGAAAAGTACAAAAATAGAAGTGTAAGTTGAATAAAGGAATAAAAGGAAAATTTTGGAAAACGGAGCGTTTTCGGGAATAAATGATTTTATTACTTCTTTCGAACATCATTGCTACTTTACAAAGTCAGTAGAAAGAGTTGTGAAATTATTTATCCCAAGAGCGTGAATTGATCACATTGCGTGAGGACACGGCAATACCTTAGTCGGGGGGATTTTGGTGAGTGCTTATTCACTCACTATTTTATGGCCGAAAATCGACCCAAAACGACTATTGGAGCTAACAAATGCCAAGAAAACACTTGTTTTTGTGTTGTGAATGTGCAGGAACGGATTTATCAATAAAAGACGAAAAATCACACAAAACGAGCACGAGAGAAGAAGTTGGTCAAAAAGTCAAAACCGGGGATTCAAGAATCAATTTCAGTCCTTCATCTATTCAGACTTGGCAAGATTAGTCCCTGATATATTTTGAGGAAATTACACATTCAGTCCTTAAAGTATGGGCAAATTACATAATTGGTCCTTGTATATTTTATACCAAATTCTAAAAATAAAATACAAGCCTTGGTCCATGATACTACTAGCCCAAAGCCCACTCTCCACAACCAAAGGCCCAAATCTCATTTTTTTAACCCGAGCCCACTTTATAACTCTTCGGTCAACACACAAAAAAAGTAGAACCAAACGTGTTTTTCCCCCATTTCCCCCAAACAGAATCCCAATAAACCACATGAACCCTAGAAACGCACCATGGTTTAATTGACCCAAGTTACCTCAATTAACCATCATTAGCTCATCATTGGGACTTCTAGAAGCATATCCCATATGCCAGGAGTGTAACTGAAAGAATATTGTAGCTATGAGTACAAGTGGAAGAGTTCTATTGGTGGCACCACCTCATCTTTTGAGCATTGGATCCGTTTTCTAGAAGCATCTGACACCTTCTAACAAGGATAGAGAATGTATGCACGTATGGGACAAGTGGCAACTCCTTATTGGTATGAACACCTCACATATCATGATCCAAGGGCTGTGGTATGATCAAAGAAACACAAGTCGTATCTAAGGGCTATTAGATGAGGAGAATAAGCACATTTTCACCTGGATTTCCAGCTTGGCATTTGGAGACCCAAGCCTCACTCCTCACTTATAAATACGTCCCATTTTCACTCATTTTTCTGTGTAGAATTTAGTATAGTGTTATGCTGCTAAAATGTACTTAGACTAGTTAATGTAACAATTTCATTGAGTTTTTAATAAAATTCGTATTTCGCTCTTCAAATTTCAGCTTATTGTTTAAATTTCTATTGCTTATTCTATTTTTAATCTAGCTTATAACTAGCTTAATATCATTTAGTTTCTGCTTAATTTGTTTTCTAAACTCTCATTTGATTTCAAATATAGCGCATTCAAGTTTCCTTTTCAAACCAGTTACCAATACTTCAAGTTTAGAAAATATAAAAAAAATAGAAAAAAAAATAGTTTTAAATCAGTATTTCAGATTTCAAAATTAGTACAATTCAGCTTATACTTAGTGTATCCAAGCTCAGAAAGTTGGTGGTTTATGTGTACTGTTTCATTCAAAATTGGGGTTTTCAAATGGTTGCTGAGGTGTATGATAGCTGATACAGAAAGAAGGACATCAGCCTATCTTAAAGATAGGCCTCTGTGAACTCCCTCTGTTCTAGCTGAGGGAGAAGCTTGTGGTAACCTCTAATTCAATTATTGGATAGAATAGTAGTTATTAGTTGGTATTTAGCTTATTGGAGTACTGTTTCATTAAATCTGATTTGCTGGTTCATTAGTTAATTGAGTAGAGTTAGATTTCATTTGAATATTTGGTTGCATAAGTTTGATATTTCTGAGTTTGAATAGCTAATTGAATATCTGATTTAGATCTGAATTGTTTCATTGATCATAGCATTTTCTGTTTTTGAATTTGAGTTGATAGTTAGATCACTGCTTGATCTCTTGATCTGTGTAGCATGTTACTAGATCTGTGCTTAGTTTCTCTTATTGAAGATTGTTGCAAATCTGCATATATTTGGATCTGAACTTGCTGATTTGTGTTAAATTTGAGATCTGAATTTCTGGTTCATACTAAGCAGAGTTTATCATTAGATTTCATTGATTTTTGTGTATTGTAGTATTTGGACATTAATATTTTGCTTATTAGTGAGACAATCTCACTATAGGGGTGTTTGGATGTGAGATTTGCTGTAGTATAGTGGTTATTTTGCTTCTGTTTCTAGTCACATGTAGGTTGCTATAGTATTAATATATAGTATAGTTTCATAAAAACAGAAGGACATTAATTGAATAGTTAATTTTAGATTGCTATATAGCTTAACTGTTAGTGTAGTATTAATTCAGTTAGAGTTACTTAAGAGCTTGTTGCATACTTTATTAACATAGCTTAATTCACTTTAAATTTAGATAAATACAACCAGTTGAAGCAGAATTAGTAGAGTAAATTTGGATTAAGTCAAAGTTGAGGTGGAACTTAAAAGTCAATCTTACTCAGTTTTAATTGGTTCAATAGCTGCTAATTTAGTAAAAAATTTTAGTATAATTCAGTAATAGTAGGTCTTGCAATTGTTTGATATCAGTTCTATGTTGCTCAGTCTTGATTTTACTCATTTAAATCTGGAAATCAGAGCTTTTCATATTTACTTTTTGAGCTTATAAAGTTGACTGTCTAAGATATAATTCTGCGTATGTGAAATTTGGGCTGCTTATTTGAGTTTGTAACTGAATCTGTGATTTTAATCTTGTTTTGGACCATATTTGAGTAGTATCTGTGCAATATTTCATAGTTGCTACTGGTTCAGTTTGAGCTTAATCTGTTTGCTGTTTGAGCTTATTTTTAGCTTATTACATTTTACTTTGAGTAACTGTGGTATCTGAGTTTCATATTGATCATATCTTGCAATATTTTGAGTTCATTGCATCATTGTCATCTTGAGTTTCAATTTTTAGAATAATTGGATCTCAAGTGCTTAATCATAAGCACTTGAGATAAGCAGTTTTTCAAATTTTATTCAAAATTTTATTTTGAGTTCTTTTTATTATTTTAGAATTTCTGGAATTTTTCCAGAATTTTCCAACCATTTTTACTATTTTTTTATTTTTATTTTGATTTTTATTCAATTTTTAAATTGTTTTAAATAGCAAAAATCATAAAAAAATCAGAAAAAGCTGTGAAAAATACAAAAATATTTTTAGAAATTCTTTTATTATATTTTAGAATTTTTAGAATTTAATTTTCATTTTTCCAAGTTATTTTTCTATTTTTCCTATTTTTAATTCATTTTTAATTCAAAAATTCAATTTTAATTCATAGAAAATAAACAAAAAGTAAAAAAATATTTTTCTTTTTCTTAAAATTCTTTTTATTAGTTTAAGATTTTTAGAAAATATTTTCAAGTTCGGAGGATCATTTTTCGTTATACGTTACGTTTTAAATTTTGCGGTTGCGTTTCCGTTTTTACATTTTTCATTTCGGTGCATAATTAGCTTGTTCTATCTACATATTTCATACTTGTTTGTGATTACGTGAAATATTTGATTGCTATTTTTCATTTTCTCACTTTTCAATTCACGATTTCACGAATCGATATTCTCGATTCCATTCGCCTTCGTTGGGAAACGACTCGGGTGATCCGTATTTTACGCGGATCACTTCGATACTATACTATATTATATATAATTGGTTTTCACACGAATCAGGTATCATGCCTTTCCTAGGCAGAACTTTTAACGTGACCCTACCACCAACTTGAAATTCTAAGGGTTTACAACGTATCGACTTGTAACTGATTCTTGATTTGCAGGAAATTCCTGGTTATTTCATGAGTGCTTACAGGAATAGTGAGTTTGGCTTTTTCCGCGTTCGGTCCGTCAATAGATGGTCAGCGCTTCTTGATGTTTACAATGTGATATTGGTAATATATGTTGCTGAACTCTGCCAGAACTCAAATTTGTATGTCAGCTGGTCGATTCTAAAATGAATCTTAAATGGTCCAATATACTAGAGGTTCAATATCTCGTCTTACCAAAATTGTACCATGCCTCTCCCTGGTAAAGCTTTCAACTTAGTTCGTTCTCCCACTTGAATCTTGATGGTTTGTTGTTCAGGGATACTCAATCCGCATGATGTGCATCATGCACCAACCTAACTTCTACCAGTTTCACGTTGCTTGTAACTGGTTCTTGACTTGTGAAATTTCCTTTGTTGTTCCATAGTTTAGTTCTAGACCAATGAATTTAACTTTCCGATTTCGGTCTGTAAATGGGTAATTGGTACTTCGACCATAAAGTGCCTCAAATAGTGTAGTCTCTACTCTCGTGCGATAACTATCGTTGCAAACGAATCTGATTTATGATAAATGGTTAGTCCAACCATTTCTAGAGTCAATTGCTCATTCTCTGAGCAATCTTTCCTATCTTTGAATTGTCCTCTCGATCTGACCATTGGTCTGAGGATGATAGGCGGTGTTTACATCAAAAAGGGCCGATGGAAATCTTAAAATGATTGCTAGAAGTTTGAGGTGATTCGATCACCTTTATCAGGAATAATGGAAACGGTTACAATGAATCTGGTGACTAATTCTACAATGTTATACATTTCGAAAGGGCGTTATACGAAGAAGATAGAATATGGGTAACACTTTGATTCCTTGTGTTTTGGTCTAATGGGTTCTAAGACATGTGTCTTTCTTTGCCTATTGTGCTTGGTCTCCGTTACTGATGTTTGTAATCGATCTATGGTGTTCCTCCTAATTTCCTTCATCACACCTTCTAATATTCCTTATTGTCAAATCGCAAAACCCTAAATGCATAAGCGATCTTGTAAGGTGATTGGTTTTCAAAATTTATCTCGTGATTGTGAGTTTTGGTAGAAATATTTTTCCGAATAAACTAATTTAGAAAATGGAGCAAATGGGTTACTAAGTAATCTCTTTCTTGATGATTAAAAATTCAGTAGTTATAAAAAAATGTGAAACTGTCTTCAAAATATAGTGAATAGGACTGTTTACCAAAGTTTGATGTTTACTTATTTCTCATTGTACAATGGTTTTGCAAAATATTGACCAAAAAGGATCGTATTTGTTCAAAATAGGCAATTCAAAAATTATTTTCTACGAGGTATGTGATTTCTATAAACGCAATTTTTAAATCAACTTCATTTAAAAGTGAAAACACTAACAAGGATAAAATAGTAGGATAGGTAATGTTCGCATAAATGCATAGATGTCTAACGTTTAGTTCCTGATATTAGAAAATGTCTATTGGCGATTATCTGGCAAAACTACAAGCCTAGGTATTCAACCAACTTAAGTCCTGAAATGGTTTATCGTTGAAATTGTCATCATGTTGGCAAAATGAGGGTGTCCATTGATACTATGTCGATGAATGTCTATTTCATTTCCACATGAAGCTAGGGAGATATGCTTGGGCCTGATGCCTCTTTTGATGTATAGGTGAGGTTATCTAGAATTTCTTGAGGACACAACGCTTTAGGGGAATCTATATCGATATCCATAATTCGAATCAATCATTCTTGGCGTAAACTCACTGTAGGGAAGTTTGCGTTTAGATGAGGCCATGTTTAAATGAATTGCTTTACCGTCTCAATTAGGTGCTTGGTTTATTTCTATAGTGTTGTTTAGTGTACCTTCACAATGTGTTCGATCCTGTAGCTCAGTCTTGCTAGTACCTTTGAATGATAGAATTGGACAATTAGGTCAGAGATGGTGGTTCGGATGGTCTAGTGGCATCTTAGAATTGTTGTTGAGTTATAAATTGTCTTGGTGTATACTTCTAGTCTAGGTTAGTAGTTCCGTAACCCTTTTATTGTTTTTCTTGTATCGAGTAATCCTCCTAGTAATTGATAGGAAAAGTCTCTCCTAAAGAAGTCAATGGAAAGTCCAACTTAATGGCTAAGTGAGTGACAGGTGAGGTAAGTATCCAGGGGAAAGTTTGTCAGAAAGAGACATTTATAAAAGAGTTTACTTGTTTAAAACGCTTTTACATGAAGATTGTTATTAGCAATACTAAAAAAAATAATTATTTACTTCATGGCATAATACTTCCTGAATTATACATAGGTGATCAGGCTATGTATAATTGAGGACCAATGATGCGATGCTTGATTTAGTCAAAATAGTATTACTTTTCTCAAAAGTTTTAGATGGTGTTCAACGCATTGTTATTAAAAATGGTATCCTGATATTTCCTTTCAAGGTAACATGAAAATTATTTCGCGTAATAATAGTAAATACTTGGTGCAATAACGGAAAAATCAATTTATACGGTGGTAATAAAATAGTTTCTTTTAATAATTCCATAAAACAATTTCCCCGTATGGTAGTAAAATAGCTTGAAGTAAAATTTGTGGAATGGTTTATTGGATACATGGGTGAATCTTATGGTATGGTAATAGTCTACTAATTCACTTATTTAAAGAATGTAAGCATCTTAGTTCATAACAGGGCAGTGGTTTATGATTATGAAGTGGTCGAGAATATGGTAGTGATATTGAGAGCGTGAAAGATGAACGTGTCGTTAAGGCATCTACAGTCAATTGAAAAGGATAGTCTATGTATGAAAGGATATAGGGCAGAAATTTGGTGCCAATGATTTGAAGTATTCGAGAATTTATACTAGGTAAAATTCGCAGGTTCAAATGTGTAATCCCTCTAGGCATGACTAAAATGTATAAAGAATGGAAATTGTTGTACGGGTGATCTGAGTCAAGTAGGTACCACATCGAATGATGTTTTGATTTGCCATTAATGCAAGCTAAATGTCTTATGGTTAGGTGGAACTTCTCGATATCCTATCATGAAAATGAGGTCTTGTCCCAATGTGACTAAGCTATATCGATCTCCGAAAAGAATATAAATTTTGTTGAGTAATTGTACCTTGATCTTTTAATCCAACGAGCTTATACTAGCGTAAGGGTCTTATAATATGGAATGAGCGAAAAAGTTGTAATTTCTAGTAGTGGTGTTAAAGCATGGGATATCAATATTGGCAATCTCTGGTAGAGGGGTTTCTTTCGCATTTAAGGTCAAATAGTAAGTAGGTATAGTGGTTGCTTTCGAGATTCGTTCATGAGTTATGCGTGTTCCTTCTTGGAGATATGGTTTCTAAAATTAACAACATTTATTTGAGTGAAACATTGTGAAAATTTGATCATAAATGTATTTTGGAGTGACTTTATTTGAATTTGTAATGAATATAGTTATGTAAAGGATGTGACTACGAAATATTTTGTATTTTGATAAAAACAATATCTTATATATATATATATATATATATATATATATATATATATATATATATATATATATATATATATATATATATATATATATATGTCTTTGGAAAAAGGGAGTTCAAGAAGATTGTTGCTCAAACAAAATGAGTTTTAATCCAACCATTGAAAATCAATAATTTTTCGTACTTCGTAAGGTTTACAAGAAATCTTTTTGTTTGTACAAAAATTTAATTTGACTTTGACTTACTTGAATCGTTATTATCTCCGAAACACGAAAACTAGGGCAGTCACTCTTATCTTGGTCAGCATGACTATTTAATCGTAAAGACATCTTCGTCTTTATTAATCCTATTGTCTTACTTGCATCTTCCCAAAGTTGTAATTACATGTCAAATCTACTAATGTGACCACCTTGGTCGGTAGAGTGTTGCTAGAGCGACTAATGATGTAATCATAGGCTTAGAATGTGGTGTAATCAAACTTGATAATGAAGGGAGAATTGTGATGAGTTCCATTATGATGGTATAATACCGTTCAAAGCCCTACTAGTGAAGGAAAGAAAACATACTATCTTCCTTGCAATAAGCATCCTAATATGTCCATTAAGATTGAGTCTGAATACACTACCAAACGGTATTCTATGTATGGGCTGAATAATAGGAAAACCCTTGTTCCTATAACAAATCAATGGTGCTAATGGTGGTGTAAGTACAACTGGTGGTACAATGGTAGTGGAAGATGACAAGGCATCTTCAATGTTGAAATCCGATGAAAGGATAACAGGGTGGGTATCTGAAGACATGTCACTTGTGAACCAGGTCAACATAATCATATATATATGAGTATGGGTATAAATAACTCGTACAATGTGTGCATGAAACAACATGTATAATGAATATGCACCTATGATGAAATGATGAGATGCTATGATGATGTGGTTATAGTCTAGGGTCCATGATACATCCTAGTTCGCTATAACCTTAGCTCTTATGCCAATCTGTCACACCCCCAAAATACCTGAATGGCAGCGGAAATGGAATACCTGGGGGTGACTGTCATAGCAACACAGTTACAGTTACATTGAACGACCTAAAGTGTCGTTTGAAAAAATACATCGTTTGATCATTAAAACATTCAGAGTTTACAAAACATAGGTCCCAAAAAGGTGTTGCAAGTTTATGAAAAACAAGTTCAATCCAGATCAAACGTTTCATAAGTGCATGAAATATATATATGTGAGACTCGTCGACTCCGCGACTCCATGAAGATTCAAATGCATGCAAGCAGGAGCTACCATAATAACCTGAAAATACATTGCTAAAACGTCAACACGAATGTTGGTGAATTCCATAGGTTTGTAAGTTAAATCGTATGTACATTTGCCACAAGTATAAAGTAAACCGACAAAATGTCAAAAAAGCTACATTGTTTCTTAAGCTCATGACCCCGAAGCTAGACATAATATTGTATTAGCCCCAAAGGAGTGTTTACCAGACACTCAAATAGATTAGACATGAAATGCATTCGTACCCGTTGGAGCAACCCAAACACGAATAGAGGCGTCACCCTCGATAGATCTATCCACTCACTCTCGCTTGGCATTATAATTAACGGTCCATGATAATAAAGGGGACTTAACTTGGTAGTACGGAAACTTAAGCAATGTATGGAATTGAATACTTGGGCATGTACAAAAGTAATTGATGCAATGTATTCTCCCCCGTGGGATTTGAAATCTAAGTAATTGAAAACGGGGCTATGAAAACTCACCTGAAGTGATAGTATAATGCGATGAAATAATCGGGGACAACAAGGCGCGAACACTAGCCGCAACCTAATATGAGTAATAACGATCTACTTTAGATCATGCCTTGATGTAATGAATGCACATGCACATGATACCTATACCACTCGTAACTTGAAAATACTAGTTATTGTCAATGTAGGTAATTTCCATACTTAAGAAAAATAAGTCCAATCTAGAATAATAAAAACTTGTCGTAATATATCGTATATAAAAATGTTAGTGTTATATTCCTCGTTTTGAAAACCTTAAAATAACGTCTAGTAGTCGCATAAATAAACCTTGGGTCGTACGTACTTTGTTAGTTAAGAATAAAATCCTTGAATAAGAAATCTAGAAAATATATCATTTAGTACGTAGTTATATTATTTCTAGTAGTGACTATAATTATATATATAGTTTTGACGATTTTAAAACGTGTATAACTTGGTCATTTTAAGTTCATTTTCCTCGTTCTCTAAATCCACGGATTCGTCTTAGCATGTATTAATATATTTTCGATAGCTCGGCTCCTCTAGGTTATGTTTAACGCCTCTATTTGTCCGTCAAAAATTGTCAAACAGCATGCAGTTTTTCAGAAAAATAGTTTTCGTCAATTAACTTGCAAAAATCATAACTTCTTCGTTATAAGCTCGTTTTAATCCGTTCTTTCGCCCACGGCTTCGTTTTTGAAAGTATTTTCTAAATATTTGGTCAAAAATTACCCATCACCTACTGAGTTTCCCACGTTTTAAAAATAGTGACAGTAGGTATATGTAATGTTTCAAAAACCATTTCTAGGGTTCCAATCTAGTTCCAACTTCAACCAAACCACTTTCAATCACCAAAAAACTAGTCTAATCCTACCATACACCTTCTTAGGGTGTCATGGGTTTCTAAACATCATAAATTAAGTGGATCTAACAAGGATCTAACTATAATCTATTTCTATGGCTCAAAAATTAGATATGTATAAAATGGAGTGGTATAAATAGCATATGCATGTAGATCTAGTATATATATCATATGAATCTTGTAAAAACTTGGTAAAATCATAAGGATGAGTTTCATTGATACGTGGGAATCGCACCAGGCTTTACCTCTCAAGGGATCTTGAGAAGCTTACAACCCCCACCAGGCAGTGTACCTGATCGTTGTAGTATAGTATAGTGAAAAGTACCGGGGGATTGATCGTTCAGCTAGGAATAGTGTCGCTAGGATTATAAAACCTAAATACTAGTTCTAAAGATGAAGGATGATTCTTTTTTGTATTTTTATGTTTTTTAGAAAGCAAGTAAAAATCTCGGGTTTGAAGGATTTGGGCGGAATTAGTTGCTAGTCAACTAACCCAATACTAAAGATGTAATCAAAATAAAATATTAGAAAAGAAAATAAACTAAATCAACTAAGGTTATGAGCAATAAGTGGAGAAAATGTGTTTACTTAGATTTCACTACTCCCTAGAAATCTTTTACACGTTAATTACTTGTTATAGTTGCGTGGATGACGGATTGTATTCCTTAATACCATTCATGGGGTGGCGCACTTAATTCCCCAATCCTATGAGTGCCTACTTCACTCCTATGTCGAGCCGGCTAAGAAGCTTGACTCGCCTCAAACAGTCAGATAATTATTGCTCAACCACTTGTGAATGGCCAACGGTAATAGTCAAACAGCTGAGGCAAATGCTTCCGTGAAATACAGTGTTTTCCCGGGTCGTAATGTCCCAACGAGGTTGTGATGGTATTTAAAACGAATTTGTGATTAGTGAATGTGAACAGGAAAGGTATAAAGTGTGTGTGAGTGATTTAAACTAGGGTTTTATAACTTAAATAAACTTAATTAAACTATTACGTAAAACCTAGATATCTAAAACGTTTAAAACGTACACCAAATTAAAATCAGACGCGATTGCGTACTGAGAAAAAGGTGAGTTTTAAGAAAAATAAACTACAAGGGTTAAAAATGTAAATTCTATAAACTTAAACTTAAAATAAAATTAAATTAAAAAGAAAACTATTTTTTAGATTATTATATTATTTATTATTAATTATTTAATTAAAAACTATTTAATTAAAACTATCTTAAATAAAACTAAAAATAATAAACACTACAAATTAAACTAAAAACTTATAAAAATAATTCTAAACTTAAAAATGAACTTGAAGAAAGTATAAAAAATAAAAATAAATGTTTTTGTCTTTTTATAGATTTTCTATTAATTAATAACTAATTATATTATTTAAACTAATTAAACTATTTTAAATTACAAATAATACTAAAATGACTTGGAAAATTAAGAAATTTTTTATAAATCTAATTAACCATCATAGGAATCCTAAAAAAAATTATAAAAACTTTATTTTATATATTTATAAACTAGTTTACTAATTGTTATTCTATTTATTATTTAATTACCAATTACACTAATTAAATTATAAAAACTATTAAATGAACAGTATAAATCACAAGAAAATTTCTAAAATTATTTTATGACTTATAGAAGCTTGTTACTATATAAAAACTAATTATGCTATTTATAATTTATTTATTGATTAATTATTAATAAAACTAATTTAAATTATAATTAATACTAAAAGATAGAATAAAAATCTGAAAAAATTATTAAAAATACTTTAACCTAAAAGTAAATTAATAAAAATATAAAAACACAACTTTCTTAATAAAAATCTAAAAATGAAAATTGAAATTAAATTAAATTAAATAGAAACTATCACTTATTTTTATATTGTTTTTTCTTGATTTTTTATTTTACAAAACTATATTATATATAAAAATAGACAACTTTAATAAAGACAATTAATTTCTAGCTTAATAATAAGCACTGTGGAAGCTTATTGCTACCACAGTTGACTTTGGTTGACTGAAATGAGAAATAAGCTTAAATGAGCTTATGTGTGACCCACCTTGGTTTATTCTGGTCCTAATAAGTTTATTGGACTTGTCAAAGCTAAATTTGGTCAAATAAGCTCAGTAGATAAGCTGGTAAGCCAAAATAAGCTAATCCAAAAACTGATTTCAACACAGAATGGGGACAAGGTTTGTGGCTTATTCTAGGTGGGGTCCATTGAGGCACAGGTCAAACAAAAGATCAATAGAGATAGCCTACTAGGAGGGGGGTTCAAAGATGCTAAGTATTACAGGTAGGGCCCACTGAGGTGGCCACAAATCACCACCAAAGTGGTGATGATGGCCTGAGCTGCTGATGCAGGGCAGTTACCTTGCCCTGCAAGTGAGTTTAAGGGTGAGTGGGGCCCAACAGAAAATTCTTAAAATTGTAAGCTAGATGGGATCTAAAAGACAAGCTGGTAGACTACAAATCTACCAAAGCTCAATGCCTGAATCTTGATACAAAATTCACAAAAAATCCTTGAAGTTTTGATAAAATCTGAGAAGTGTAAGTTTGACTTTTGATGAGAACTTGGAAATTTGACTTTTATGGATTTGTGATGAATCCTACTAACTAATGATGATATAATAAGACTTATTAAGACTAAAATAAGCTGTATTGAACACTAATGAACCAACATGATGCACATTCAATTCCAAAATCCTAACAGTTAAATCATAGACTTGGATTAATGGATGTTTTGACTTTTTATCTAATGACACTGAAGTTTTAATGTTTCATTAACCTATTATAACCTATGTGAATATATTTTGAGAACAAACAACAACTATTACACAGTAGAACACTGAGTGTTCAGTTAATCCAAACACTCCCTTAAAACTAAATCTACAATACAATTCTGAATTCAGTCCTATAACCTTGCAAATTTGTGTTTGAAATAGATACTAGTAATGATATAAAAGCTAATTAAGACAAAACAACCATGAATAACAACTATAACAAAAGAAAATTCCAAAGGGCAAGATTGTGACTTACAATTTGAATGTGACTGAGATGATGGAACCAAAGACCAAGGTCTATCCTAACAACTTTCCACAAAGCTACTAACCCAGAAATAGTCCAAAACACACCTTCTTCAATCTTGATTCATCATTAACTCAGAATTTTTATTTTATTTCTATTTTTCTTTTATTTTTCTTGTTTTTGCTTTTTTAACTTAAACTGAAATTAAATGCTTCTAAAAGCTAATATAAGCTTTGTCAGGGCTTAATTGAGCTTAAGAGATCATACAACAACAACAACTAACAACATACAAGCTTTGAGAGATTTTTGAGATTTTAAGAAATACAAAAACTGAGAATCAAACTGAAATCTGAAATTACTTATTGAAAAAGATGTAAAGTACATTGAAACAACTTAACTGATTGCTTAAAAGCTTTAAATTACACTAATAAGATGGAATTACACTAGTCGACACTACTCTACACTAATTTTATCTAATTTACTCTAATAATTCTCTTCTGCTGCATCTCTCTTGATTTATAGAGCTTGTGGGACCCACAGAGATAATTCCCACCACTTGTGAACCCTTGATTTTGTCTGAGTAATCTTGGCCGTTTAAAACTCTTTTTGGCGCCAAAAGTCCAAGGGACAACTGTGGTTGCGTGGAGAGGGTATTAGGGGTTTTGGAGGGTTGTGTGAGGTGGAGAGGAGTGGGGAGCAAGTTGTGGAAGTGAAAACTGTGGGAGGGTGAGTGGTATTTGGAAGTCTGTGAGGTGAGGGTGGTATTTGGAAGGGATGGTGAACAGTGGGTGGTTTAGGCGGGGTGTTGACCGGGGTTTGACCCGGTTTTAGTTAAATGGTGGATTGGGCTGAGGTTGTGGGCTGGGTAAGAAAAGGTAGGGAGTGGGCTGTTGGTGTTTGGATTGGGTTTAAGTTTAGTTTGGGTAATAATAATAATAATAATAATAGGGATCCGTTTGGTTTATTTCACACAAGGACCATTTTTGTAATTTATGCAAAGTTGAGGGTTGTGATGTGTGACTTTCCAAAGTTTATCATGAGGGTCTAACTTGTCATATGTGAATAGTACAAGGGTAGTATTTGATTTTTTTCATTTTTAAAATACCCGGGGACTATAATTGACAAAACTGAAACTCTAGGGACTTAACATGTAATTTCTCCAAACTTTTCATCCAGGGACTAATAGTGACAGTTATGAATTCCCTAGGACCATTAATGATAATTTTCCCATTTTGAACACCCAAGGACTAAAACTGTCAAGTTTGAAACTTTGAGGGACCTGTTTTGCCAAACTGTGAAACTTTAGGGACCAATCATGTAAATTCACCAAACTTCATACCAAGGACCATTCCTGCAAAAGATTATTAGTATAAGGACCAAAATTGATTTTCTCAAAGTTTTTACATCCTAGGGACCATTTCTGTCAATTTCCAAAGTATAGGGACTAAACTTGTAATTTTATGAAACTTTGCACCAAAGGACTAAATATGTAACTTTATGATTAAAAAGGACCTTTGATGACTTTTTCATGTTTTTAGAATAACCAGGGACTAGTTTTGCCAATTTATGAAACTTGAGGGACTGAAACTGCCAATTATACAAACTTTGTACGTTTTTCATCTGTTTTTTGCATATTTTGCATTTGAAACATATAAAACACACCTTTAAGATATTTTAAGTATTTTGATACATATTTGAGTGTTTTTGGATGTTTTGGCAGCTCAGATTAGTATAAAATGATGAGTATTTAGACACTCATCAATCCCCCACACTAAACTATTGCTAGTCCCTAGCAATCTTTTGAGAAAAACTTAATGGATTTGAAAAACTCTTTACCATAAGCCATCACTTCTGGAGTATCCAGGTGTAAGAACTGTGGTACACCTGATAACCGTGTGATTTTGAGCAAATCACCAGCTGTCAACGGATTTGATTAGTCTTTACCAAAAGCCGTTTGCTTCTGGACTAGCCAACTCTTGATGGAATAGTCAACATCTTGGTGAGCTGATTACCAATTATGGATTTTCCACTGCCTTTACCACAAGCCATAATCTTGTGGGCTAGCCAACTCATTCGCTTTATGGGATATGGGGAGTTGAGGAACCATACAATTTTTGGCAAATTGCAAGCCATAAACGGGTTTGAGTTATCTTTACCAAGAACCGTTTGCTCCTGGATTAGCCAATCCTTATGTGGGTTAGACATGGAGGATTGATACCATTTATTGCGTTCTAAGTGAGAAAAAATTTTAAAATTTTGGCTAAAATGGGGGTTCTTGATGGAACATGTGTTTAAATTCGTTAGAATAACGAATCTCCCCCCACACTTAGAACTGAATATTGTCCTCAATATTCAAAGTACCGGGTGTTAAACCAACACTTAGAACGTAAGAAGAAAATATTCTATAGCCTTTATTTAAGATGTATATACATACAATTATTTTTTTAGATAAAACTTCTTAAATAGAAGCTACCACTATATGTACATTTTTATTTTTTTTTATTTTTTTTTATTTTTTTTTTAATTTTTTTTAGGATATATATATATATATATATATATATATATACAACATGTGGGGTATCTCCCCCACACTAGGGTGAAACATGGGTGAAAACCTATGTACATGCTACTGTTTTTGATTACCGAGTCGCTAACTTGACTCGACCCCGAATTTATTTGTCCATGGGGAAGTAAGTGGAAGAGACAATCTACATCGGACTTTCATTCAAAACGTTTGGATAAACATTTGAAGCACGTGAAAGTTCCACACCGAAGAGATATAATGACACCCGGCTCATAATTTATAAATGAGAATGCCGGGGTCAAAGATTATATCCTCATTCCCGAAAGAGTGAAGAACAGGATAGGGAACAGAATATATGAAGAAAAGAAAGAAAGTCATGATGAAAATCATGATTAACTCCTCATCATCAATAGGAGAATTCATTGTTTCATGAATCTCCTCTTTTAAGCTCGTTTGATCAAGACATATTATGGGTATGTCTAGATCAAAATAGAAACTATCATACTCCGGTGGAGATATGATATGAGTGAGTTCATTGGAGAACTCATCAAAGGTGAATGATTCATATTCGGGATTGATTTGAGTGAGTTCATTGGGGAACTCCTCAAAAGTAAATGATTCATAAACGGGAAGAGAATTATAAGAATGAGAAGTGGTGATACCACTTATCTTCTCTTCCGTTTGATCAAAATGGAACGTTTGCAATTCCGGAATAGAATCATTGATAAAAATCTCACTATCCTTGACGGGGATAGGAGATGAAATAGGCTTTTCATTAAAAGCCTCGATTCTAGAAATGAGAAGATTAGCATTTAATAATGTAAGACGAAGAGATTCTTCTTGGATAATTTCTTCCTCATTCTCTTCTTCTGAGTTGACAAGCTCAGAAGGCAATTCCCCCATATAACTTATGTTTCCACAAGATAAAGAATTGTCCTCATCAGAATCAGAGAACATCTCAATATGATCATTTGGGAAGACAAGAGGGGGAGGGATATCACACATATGTTCAAGAATTCCCTGTGACTCACTTGGGATTGAGACAAGGTTCTCAACACTAGACTTTATGAATTCGTCCGATTCCTTTGCAGGAATTGTGTCAAGATGCTCGTCCCCCATGTTCAGAGAGTGAGTGGGAACCTCGGGTGTGATAACAGCAGACTCAGGGAGTTGAGAAGGTCTAGCAGTAATGGATTCTACAAGTTCCATTATTTCTACTGCTGGTGATTCAGTTATATTCTTTTCTCCCTGTATTTCCATGGAAGAAGTCTCAACTGATGAACATGATGAGGTATCATCACTTTCATCATCCTCATCGAGGAGAGCAGCATTTTGAAATTTGGTACGTATTTTAGCTGCTTGTTCTAAGACTAGTAATTCTTCCATGCTTCTTTCGTCTCTAGCAGCATGTTTTTCAACAAGTAATTCCGCGATAGATTTATCACGAGAATATGGAATGAGTGGAAACTGTGGGGGTGTGAATGTGTCAAAACCGGATGTATTAGAACTAGAACAATGTTCAGGTTTATAATACGGTTGACATTTAAAATCATCATGAGGACCCCCACAATGTACACAAGAAAAACTTGGTGCATTGTGAAACACCATATTAGCTAACTCCTCTATAATGTTTTTAAGTTTTTCAAGAACCTCTAGATAAGGGTCTTGCTCGATATGAGGAGTTGCTTGAATTATTTGGCACTGTGGAGGTGGGTCTTGAAACGAATAGTCGTAATTGTTACAAGGAAATGGATTCCTTGTTTGACAATCAGAGCTAAGGTGTGGACCTCCACAGTACTCACAACAGTTAAACTGTTGAGTCTGGCTTGGTGTATTTTGATACGAAGCATCATTGAGATTTGGATAATATGATTCTTGCTCATATGAATGTGATGGGTAGTTGGAAAAATTTGAGGAGTCGTTGAATGAGTTTTGATTAGGATCATAAGCAAATGAATTACTCGATCCACAAAACAAGCAACTCCCGTTTTGAATATCATTACCACATTGTTCACATGTACACCAACGACATGGAAAACCGAAAAGCGGCTCACCACAACCGTCACAAGGAACAAAATCTGGAGGTGGGACAAGTGGTGTGCTCTTAGAGATAGCAATTTCCACCACTTCCGTTATGGTCTCGGGTTTTTGTTTTTGATAAACGTGAAGATTAGGCAATTTGTTGGTTTCTCGTTCCATTTCCCTCACTGGAGAGGGAATAGGGACAGATGGATCATCATGATCAACACGAATTCTAAGTTTCTCGGACAAGGCTTGATACTTTTCAAGCGTGAATAAGAATTCGGGGTTCATAGATGCCATAAGAATACAAAAGTTAGAATTAAATGGATAGAGGGCAAAGAGCTAAAGAATCAAAAAGGGTAGGAGGGTAAAGATGGATATTTTTGTGTTTTGTTTTATAAAAATATGGATAAAAGATGGTAAATATACAATGGATGTATATCAAGATTCACTAATACGCAAAATCGTTTAAAATAAGCGCACAACTTCCCCGGCAGCGGCGCCAAATTTTGACTCGCCTCAAACAGTCAGATAATTATTGCTCAACCACTTGTGAATGGCCAACTGTAATAGTCAAACAGCTGAGGCAAATGCTTCCGTGAAATACAGTGTTTTCCCGGGTCGTAATGTCCCAACGAGGTTGTGATGGTATTTAAAACGAATTTGTGATTAGTGAATGTGAACAGGAAAGGTATAAAGTGTGTGTGAGTGATTTAAACTAGGGTTTTATAACTTAAATAAACTTAATTAAACTATTACGTAAAACCTAGATATCTAAAACGTTTAAAACGTGCACCAAATTAAAATCAGACGCGATTGCGTACTGAGAAAAAGGTGAGTTTTAAGAAAAATAAACTACAAGGGTTAAAAATGTAAATTATATAAACTTAAACTTAAAATAAAATTAAATTAAAAAGAAAACTATTTTTTAGATTATTATATTATTTATTATTAATTATTTAATTAAAAACTATTTAATTAAAACTATCTTAAATAAAACTAAAAATAATAAACACTACAAATTAAACTAAAAACTTATAAAAATAATTTCTAAACTTAAAAATGAACTTGAAGAAAGTATAAAAAATAAAAATAAATGTTTTTGTCTTTTTATAGATTTTCTATTAATTAATAACTAATTATATTATTTAAACTAATTAAACTATTTTAAATTACAAATAATACTAAAATGACTTGGAAAATTAAGAAATTTTTTATAAATCTAATTAACCATCATAGGAATCCTAAAAAAAATTATAAAAACTTTATTTTATATATTTATAAACTAGTTTACTAATTATTATTCTATTTATTATTTAATTACCAATTACACTAATTAAATTATAAAAACTATTAAATGAACAGTATAAATCACAAGAAAATTTCTAAAATTATTTTATTACTTATAGAAGCTTGTTACTATATAAAAACTAATTATGCTATTTATAATTTATTTATTGATTAATTATTAATAAAACTAATTTAAATTATAATTAATACTAAAAGACAGAATAAAAATCTGAAAAAATTATTAAAAATACTTTAACCTAAAAGTAAATTAATAAAAATATAAAAACACAACTTTCTTAATAAAAATCTAAAAATGAAAATTTAAATTAAATTAAATTAAATAGAAACTATCACTTATTTTTATATTGTTTTTTCTTGATTTTTTATTTTACAAAACTATATTATATATAAAAATAGACAACTTTAATAAAGACAATTAATTTCTAGCTTAATAATAAGCACTGTGGAAGCTTATTGCTACCACAGTTGACTTTGGTTGACTGAAATGAGAAATAAGCTCAAATGAGCTTATGTGTGACCCACCTTGGTTTATTCTGGTCCTAATAAGTTTATTGGACTTGTCAAAGCTAAATTTGGTCAAATAAGCTCAGTAGATAAGCTGGTAAGCCAAAATAAGCTAATCCAAAAACTGATTTCAACACAGAATGGGGACAAGGTTTGTGGCTTATTCTAGGTGGGGTCCACTGAGGCACAGGTCAAACAAAAGATCAATAGAGATAGCCTACTAGGAGGGGGGTTCAAAGATGCTAAGTATTACAGGTAGGGCCCACTGAGGTGGCCACAAATCACCACCAAAGTGGTGATGATGGCCTGAGCTGCTGATGCAGGGCAGTTACCTTGCCCTGCAAGTGAGTTTAAGGGTGAGTGGGGCCCAACATAAAATTCTTAAAATTGTAAGCTAGATGGGATCTAAAAGACAAGCTGGTAGACTACAAATCTACCAAAGCTCAATGCCTGAATCTTGATACAAAATTCACAAAAAATCCTTGAAGTTTTGATAAAATCTGAGAAGTGCAAGTTTGACTTTTGATGAGAACTTGGAAATTTGACTTTTATGGATTTGTGATGAATCCTACTAACTAATGATGATATAATAAGACTTATTAAGACTAAAATAAGCTGTATTGAACACTAATGAACCAACATGATGCACATTCAATTCCAAAATCCTAACAGTTAAATCATAGACTTGGATTAATGGATGTTTTGACTTTTTATCTAATGACACTGAAGTTTTAATGTTTCATTAACCTATTATAACCTATGTGAATATATTTTGAGAACAAACAACAACTATTACACAGTAGAACACTGAGTGTTCAGTTAATCCAAACACTCCCTTAAAACTAAATCTACAATACAATTCTGAATTCAGTCCTATAACCTTGCAAATTTGTGTTTGAAATAGATACTAGTAATGATATAAAAGCTAATTAAGACAAAACAACCATGAATAACAACTATAACAAAAGAAAATTCCAAAGGGCAAGATTGTGACTTACAATTTGAATGTGACTGAGATGATGGAACCAAAGACCAAGGTCTATCCTAACAACTTTCCACAAAGCTACTAACCCAGAAATAGTCCAAAACACACCTTCTTCAATCTTGATTCATCATTAACTCAGAATTTTTATTTTATTTCTATTTTTCTTTTATTTTTCTTGTTTTTGCTTTTTTAACTTAAACTGAAATTAAATGCTTCTAAAAGCTAATATAAGCTTTGTCAGGGCTTAATTGAGCTTAAGAGATCATACAACAACAACTAACAACATACAAGCTTTGAGAGATTTTTGAGATTTTAAGAAATACAAAAACTGATAATTAAACTGAAATCTGAAATTACTTATTGAAAAAGATGTAAAGTA
The DNA here is from genome assembly GCA_030686995.1 of Artemisia argyi. Taxonomy (NCBI): domain Eukaryota; kingdom Viridiplantae; phylum Streptophyta; class Magnoliopsida; order Asterales; family Asteraceae; genus Artemisia; species Artemisia argyi. The sequence goes on along the minus strand of CM060680.1, from coordinate 79,622,661 downwards.
CATTGAAACAACTTAACTGATTGCTTAAAAGCTTTAAATTACACTAATAAGATGGAATTACACTAGTCGACACTACTCTACACTAATTTTATCTAATTTACTCTAATAATTCTCTTCTGCTGCATCTCTCTTGATTTATAGAGCTTGTGGGACCCACAGAGATAATTCCCACCACTTGTGAACCCTTGATTTTGTCTGAGTAATCTTGGCCGTTTAAAACTCTTTTTGGCGCCAAAAGTCCAAGGGACAACTGTGGTTACGTGGAGAGGGTATTAGGGGTTTTGGAGGGTTGTGTGAGGTGGAGAGGAGTGGGGAGCAAGTTGTGGAAGTGAAAACTGTGGGAGGGTGAGTGGTATTTGGAAGTCTGTGAGGTGAGGGTGGTATTTGGAAGGGATGGTGAACAGTGGGTGGTTTAGGCGGGGTGTTGACCGGGGTTTGACCCGGTTTTAGTTAAATGGTGGATTAGGCTGAGGTTGTGGGCTGGGTAAGAAAAGGTAGGGAGTGGGCTGTTGGTGTTTGGTTTGGGTTTAAGTTTAGTTTGGGTAATAATAATAATAATAGGGATCCGTTTGGTTTATTTCACACAAGGACCATTTTTGTAATTTATGCAAAGTTGAGGGTTGTGATGTGTGACTTTCCAAAGTTTATCATGAGGGTCTAACTTGTCATATGTGAATAGTACAAGGGTAGTATTTGATTTTTTTCATTTTTAAAATACCCGGGGACTATAATTGACAAAACTGAAACTCTAGGGACTTAACATGTAATTTCTCCAAACTTTTCATCCAGGGTCTAATAGTGACAGTTATGAATTCCCTAGGACCCTTAATGATAATTTTCCCATTTTGAACACCCAGGGACTAAAACTGTCAAGTTTGAAACTTTGAGGGACCTGTTTTGCCAAACTGTGAAACTTTAGGGACCAATCATGTAAATTCACCAAACTTCACACCAAGGACCATTCCTGCAAAAGATTATTAGTATAAGGACCAAAATTGATTTTCTCAAAGTTTTTACATCCCAGGGACCATTTCTGTCAATTTCCAAAGTATAGGGACTAAACTTGTAATTTTATGAAACTTTGCACCAAAGGACTAAATATGTAACTTTATGATTAAAAAGGACCTTTGATGACTTTTTCATGTTTTTAGAATAACCAGGGACTAGTTTTGCCAATTTATGAAACTTGAGGGACTGAAACTGCCAATTATGCAAACTTTGTACGTTTTTCATCTATTTTTTGCATATTTTGCATTTGAAACATATAAAACACACCTTTAAGATATTTTAAGTATTTTGATACATATTTGAGTATTTTTGAATGTTTTGGCAGCTTAGATTAGTATAAAATGATGAGTATTTAGACACTCATCAAAGCTCCTAACATGGGATCATTAGAATTTACTCATGCATTAAATACAACCAATAAAACCTAGTGCATGTCAGTTCATGTTTCCTAAGACGTTCAAGCATGTTACCATTTGGAAGTCCGAATTGCTTCCTTTTCCAGATTTCACTCCCAAAGTACCTAAAATCACAAAAGGAACGATTTAGGGCAATATTTGATCAAATAAATTCAATTCCGGGCTTAAATGACCCCCTAAAAGTGGTTCATTTTTCGCCTCATCATATACCCTTACACTTGAGATTTGCTTGTCCTCAAGCAAATGCGCTTTTATTCTAGTCAAAATACAAGTTAGGGGTCATTTAACACTAATATAAAAGTAATTACAACAAATAATCGTTCCACTAAAGACCAATGACAAGCACGGAGGTCATACGCTAGCACCTCCCAAATAGTGTTTAGATACTCACATCTCTCGGGTGTAATAAAGTATAAATTACAATATGGAAACGGAAGATATCTCTCACTACCTGTCGTAGCAAAATAGATTACCATAGGCTTGGGAAAGGATCAAACCTCCACCACATGGCGTAAGCACCTAGGATAAACTATCAAAGAGGTCTTTTAAAGGGTTGTAACGTTAGGTGTAGGGATATGAAATACACGGTTTTGTTGGATAAAGGAAGTTTTTACTGGTGGCGAGTTAACAATCTTAGTCAATTACATGTACAATGTGGCGTTGCTAAGCCAAGACTAGACTTGACTTAAGCTAATAAATGAAAAATAACAAAAACATAAAATAAACATAGAATGAAAAGGGATGGTAGTCCGTATGTTTTTTCTCTTTTTCTTTTTCTATTTTTTTCTTTTCTTTTTCTTGTTTTTCGATATATATATATATATATATATATATATATATATATATATATATATATATATATATATATATATATATATATATATATATATATATATATATATATATATATATATATATATATTGTTTTTTTTGTTTTTGCATACACTCTTACCCTACCATCCAAAATAATACATCAAAGGGAATGAACATTCCCCTTACACTTGAATTTTTACATACTTTACAATAAACTAATCTAATGACTCGAATTAAGAAAATCAAAACACTTGGAGTACTTTTAAGATTAACGTACATATGGGGGTAATAAATGATGTTCTTCCCCATTACTCCATAAAATAAGTACTTACCCATGAGTCTCAATCGTCCCAAAATAATATGTACAAGGATATGACTCGACTTAGCAACCATGTAATCAATTAGATAGTTAACTTAGGGTTTAACAAATAACAATAATGCACTGAAGATGAGTGCATACACGGAAGGCTAAGGCGATTTGGTTGTACATTTAAGTGGGGTGTAACAAATTCTTCCTTTAAGTAAGATGCTTAAAGTTAGAAATGAAAAGATAGGCTCGGAGGGGTGTACTAGGGGTTTCGTGTACTAAAAATGAGTACAACGCTAAGGGTGTGGGAAAAATTAGTTGACTTAACTAGCCAAGTAATATGACTTAAATGGTCAAGTAATTATGATACGGGTTTAACACAAGGGTGATCCTAATGCCTCTTATCATGTAGTAAATCCTACCACACGAATGTAGTCTCACTAGCGGTCTCGGGATGCATCACTAACGCAAGTTCTAGAATCTAAATGCTACCGGTACACTCATAAGCACTAATAGTAAATGCTTTTCCTATCAAATCTAAAGGCGAACCTCACATATTTGGGTCGAAATTTTTTTCTGAAAGTACGGTTATGTGCTAGTCATACAATCTCCTATCCATGAGACGCTTTCTATGGCTAAAGTTTCACTCCTAAATGTTGTAAAAAATTTTAAATTTGGCGCTAAAATTGCACTAACAAGTATTTCTCATAGTTTTATTACACATTTACCATCAAACAAAACAAACTCAAGCGAAAGTGTACATGTAAGGTATCATCATTTTACCCTCCCCTTACACTTAAGATAAACATTGTTCCCAATGTTCAAGTAAAGAATGTAAAAGTGAAAAAGTAAAAAGAATGAAATCAAATACTCCCCTGATTCGCTCGGTATGGATAATAAGGTGGCCAGGTTAAATCTTCCTCCAAGAAAATGAACAATCAAAGCTTACCTTCCAGAATATAAATCATCTTCTTGTCATACGTAACCTGTAAATCCTGAGAAAATAGACAAGACAACCTCGCAGAAAATCAGCGGCATCCTATATAAGTTACTAAATCCTAGAAAACAAAATAAGATATAATGCTTGTGGAATGAAGTTTGCAGATTCCCTGGAGATTATAAAACTTAATAATTCACAAAAACCATAAGACTCCGTTAGAAAAACAAAACTGGCAAAATTTTCAGATTTTTACACGTGACGCCGTCAAGAGTTAACTCTTGACGCCGTCAGAAGTGACCTGCAGAAATTCTTATGTTAAGTTTCTGGAAAATTTCTGGAAAAACTTGGTCCTACTTCCTGGAAAATCCTGCAAAACTTCATTATGACTCAATACAAGCATTTGACTCTAACAAATACGAATACACATGTCCATTTAATATTCTGGAGAATCATGATCGGTTTATTTCTTAAAAACATATTTGGGGTTTCCCCTTACACTTATCTTTTGAAAAAATACTTTTAGGTGGAGTTAAGACTAGGCCAAAACAACAAAGTAAAGTATTTCCACTATTTAATAGAGAAACATGATCTACCAACAATAAAAATAAAGCATGCATACGGAAGCAAATAACAAACAAACAAAATAAAATCACACAAAACATGAATAACGTCAACACAAGCACTTTCAAATATTTCAAGTAAAAATAAACATGAAAATAAAATTGTTCAAGGCCAACAGAGGCCGAATCCTAAACTATTACAATACCAAATGTTTCAAATTACACAACCATCAATAAATTGTTCAGAAATAACAGAAATCAAGAGGAATCACTGGGGAGGAGGACCGAAACGGTAGTCATAGCCAGGAGGGAGGTGTCCGGTGTACCCATAGGGAGGGTAGTCAGTCTCACGGTCGGGGAATGGGTCAATCTGTAGGTGAGGCTCAAGCTGATCTCGGGTGGAGAGGTGCTGCATCTGGCGGATGGTGTGATCATACATCCAATCAAAGCGCTGGTCAGTGGTGGTCCGCCATGCGTCCACCTGACCCATCCAGGCACCCTGGTGTGCCTGCCAGTCTCCCCGACCCATGTGTCGGTAGTAGTCAGCTGTCCCCTCCTCATAGCCCTGGAACTGATGCTGCTGGGGCCCTACCTCATCATCAGCATCATCCTCCTCATCAGGCCCCACTGCCTCATACCAGTTATAGGTCCCATTCCTCTCTAGCATCACGATGCTCATCTGCCTGAGGGATTTAGCCCTCACTACCCTACAGGCCCCACAGTCGCTCAAGTATCCCATGATCGGAGGAGTGAGAAGATCATAGGAACGAGCCAACCGGGTCACGAACATCCCCCCATACACCTTATCGATATCCCTCTCACCAACACTGGTCCTCAAATAACTAGCTACCCAAAATGGGATGTTGCAGTAGACATCCGCTGAAAAGATGGTGTACAGGTAGAAAAGATCTGAAGCAGTGACACGGTGAGTGGTGCCATGACGTCCTGACAGGCTGTATGTGATGCATCTGTGGACCAATCTAACTATGGGGTCCCTGATGGATGCTGCCCCAGTAGTCGAGGTGTAAACCCCGTCCCCTATGGTCGGCTAAAAAGTAACACACCTCATATCACTCCTCTGAGTCTCCCCATTCAACAACCTCTGCATAAAACCTCCATCAACCGTCTCCTCCCTAGTATACAACCCTAGCCTCCAACCAAACTCAGTAACCGAACATGATTGCAACTCCCCTCCTAACCTAAAATAGATAGTGGTGCCCGCATGTCTGTCCTAGCCTCAGCCTGATCAAAATGGAAGGTCGCAAAGAACTCCCTCACCAACTAACTATACACCGTCTCCCTAATCCTAAACAATCTCTCCCATTGAGGACCCGCAAACCCATCAGTGTGGATCCTCTCCAAAAACTCAGCTTCCAACCCTTGGGACCTAAGAAACTCCCAATCAACCACAACCCCAGCATCAATATGGTGGTTACAAAGTTCCGCATACTTGGTGGTGGCGCCAACAGTGTCAAACTCGCTCCAACTATGGACCAATTCTCCATAGTTAACTCTTTGTGACCTAGAAGAGCTGCCACGATGTTGGCGAGACCGCTTGCTCATTTTCCTGGAAAAAGATAGAGTGAACGGAAACAATTAGAAGGAGAATTTTAGTGATTTTTGCTGTCAGACAGGTCTGACGCCGTCAGGAATGGTCCTGACACCGTCAGACTTAGCAGAATCCGAATCATGCAAATGCGAGGGAAAAATCAATTTTCAAACTCTTAACCCATTACCCAAACGCTCCTTTAATCAGAAAACATGGGTGGGGGGTCAAAAAATCCGTGGTATGAGTGGCTTTTCCTAAACTAATGCATGATTCGAGTTGGATAACATCATCAAAGGGTAACCCCATGCTTACAAATCACCAAATGGATGGCATTACGATTTGTCAATGATGAGTCAAGAATGGGGTTTCGGGCGAAAGGGGTTTTCAAAATTGATTGATCCTAAGGACAATTGATCGAAAAAGAGTGAAGAAAAATCACTTACCAAGTGAAGATTGGTCGCGGAAGACGTCGAATTTGAAGGGTGGAGATTCGGAGTAGTAGCAGCACTTTGGGTGAGATTTGTGGGGTATGGTTTGAAAGTGATCGGTTTTGGGTTAATATTGCTGATTTAGCGAGGTGACGGCGTCAAGAGTTAATATCTGACGCCGTCAGATGCCCGTGTGAGGTGAGAAATGGAGTAATTCCACATTTAGTCCCTGCACTTTGTGTGAATAACTAAACATAAGTAAAACCATGAGTAGCTATTCCGTTAGTGAAGTCCACCAGGGTCGAACGTTTCATTACTGTCACGGAAAGAGGTGAGGTTGCAAGAGGGATTGGGTGATGTTTTAGCTAAGTTGTAACCTTCGCACGGGTCACTGGTGTGTACAGAGAGATGTTGTTCCATAGAGGGTTTCAAATCAGTGGTGTTTTTGAGGTACAACCTCTTTACACCGGGTTTAAAACCAAAAAAACGTCTCTTGCATAAGTTTGGGAGCGTGGTTCGCAAGCATCCAACGAAAATGTTATGGAATTGCGAATTCTTCTCTTTCTGGAGATGCTTACAAGAATGGGAGGTAGTTAACGGTGACGCACTTGGGGAAAATTTCTCGCTATCCTCTTGGTCAAACGCCAAAGGAGTTGAAACCTCGAAGATTTTTTCGATTTTTTTAGGTACGGAATTTTCTTTGATCTTTTCTTTGACCCTTGATATGAATTGGTCTGCTAAATTCATAAAAGCTTTGTGAGTGCTTTCCATGCGTGCTTCTAGGTGCTGGATTTTTTTTTCCTGATTATCTATGAAGGTTACCATTATCCCTTCGAATTCCTCTTGTCGTGAACGTTCAGGAAAATTGTGGTCGATAACTGCATTCCTACGTGAATTAGGATTCCATATGGGTTCAGCAGTAGGTTCCTCAATACTCATTAATTCTTTTACCTGCTTCTCGATGCTTCCTAATAACTGTTCTTGGGTGGCGTGTGCGTAGTCAAGTTTTCCCTTGCTTGGAAACATCGGGTCCTCCCATCCTTCTTCTTCGTATTGTGCCAACCCCTCAAGAACTTTCCAGCACTCGTCAATGCTAAGTCTATTTAGCCTGCCCTTGGCTGCGTAATCAATGGCTCTCCTTGTTTGATAGTCAACTTTATCGTAAAAGATTTGAATCTGGAGCCATGGTTCGATGCCATGATGAGGGACTTTTCGGAGCAGGTCTTTATATCGAGTCCATGCTTCATAAAAGGTTTCATTTTGACGTTGTTGGAACATCAAGATGTCATTTCTGAGCTTAGTAGTTCTCCCCGGTGGGAAAAATTGAGCAAGGAAACGAGTGGTGAGATCATCCCATGTGGTGATGGATCCCGCGGGTAAACGCTCAAGCCATTGACTAGCTTGATCGTAGAGAGAATTGGAATAGGCGTAATCGGGTTGTCTCTCTAGTTTCAACATCTAGGTCTATGGAATCTACGATTTTGAGGAAGTCCTTAAGATGTTGGTTTGGATCTTCGGAACGAAGTCCATGGAATGCACATCCGCTTTGCACCAACCGGATGGTGTCGGATCGCAAGGGGGTCACATTGGCTCCGGTGAGCTCAATGGTGTTTCGGTAGCCTTGGTGGCTAGGTCGGGAATACTCTCCTAAGGTTCGGGGCCTAAGAGGTTCTAGTGGTGGGTTTTGTTGTGGTGGGATGACGGGTTCAAAGATGTTCCCGTTGTCCATGATGTCGGGTGGTGAAGAGTTACGAACAAAAACACAAAGAAAAAGAAAGACTAAAGAAAACCTAAAAATAAAATCTTACTAGAAAGGAATCTAGCAAGTAGACCTAATAAAAAGAAATTCTAACCTAGACAATAACTATTCCCCGGGCTGCGGCGCCAAAAACTTGATACGTGGGAATCGCACCAGGCTTTACCTCTCAAGGGATCTTGAGAAGCTTACAACCCCCACCAGGCAGTGTACCTGATCGTTGTGGTATAGTATAGTGACTAGTACCGGGGGATTGATCGTTCAGCTAGGAATAGTGTCGCTAGGATTAGAAAACCTAAATACTAGTTCTAAAGATGAAGGATGATTCTTTTTTGTATTTTTATGTTTTTTAGAAAGCAAGTAAAAATCTCAGGTTTGAAGGATTTGGGCGGAATTAGTTGCTAGTCAACTAACCCAATACTAAAGATGCAATCAAAATAAAATATTAGAAATGAAAATAAACTAAATCAACTAAGGTTGTGAGCAATAAGTGGAGAAAATGTGTTTACTTAGATTTCACTACTCCCTAGATATCTTTTACACATTAATTACTTGTTATAGTTGCGTGGATGACGGATTGTATTCCTTAATACCATTCATGGGGTGGCGCACTTAATTCCCCAATCCTATGAGTGCCTACTTCACTCCTATGTCGAGCCGGCTAAGAAGCTCCTAACATGGGATCATTAGAATTTACTCATGCATTAAATACAACCAATAAAACCTAGTGCACGTCAGTTCATGTTTCCTAAGACGTTCAAGCATGTTACCATTTGGAAGTCTGCCAGTTTTCTTAAGCCTAACATCGAAATCATTCATCCAATACAACCATAAACAAGTAATCAACACATAATTAACATCTAGGTTTCATTAGATCCAAGCAAACACAAGATAGATCTAGCCTAGCATGATGGAATTAAGACAAGAACAAGATATAGACAACCAACACATAGACATATTGATTGAATTAGAAGAATACTTATCTCAATTACACATGAAAGGGATCAAGGGCTTAGAACCCTTGAAAAACCTGTAAAATTCGTACCAAGTTCGTACTTAGGGTTTCTCCAAAACTTCTCTTTTTTTAATGTGAAAATTAGAAAACTATATATAGGAAATAGGGTCTGACGGCGTCAAGAACAAATTTGTGACGCCGTCATCTCACCGCCAAAATACTCCTCGGACTGCCTTGATCTACTTTTGACGCCGTCATGTGTTAGCATTTTCCAGGCCGTCATGAATTTTACTCTTGACGCCCTACCTTGTGACGTCGTCAATTCTGTACTGGGTCGTCATGGAAATTACTCTTGACGCCGTCAGAAATTCCTTCTTGACGCCGTCACCTACTGTTCCCAGCAAGGAAAATTAAGACTTTGGCGTTTTCTTCACTTTTATGCTCCAAAAACGTCCGAATTGCTTCCTTTTCCAGATTTCACTCCCAAAGTACCTAAAATTACAAAAGGAACGATTTAGGGCAATATTTGATCAAATAAATTCAATTCCAGGCTTAAATGACCCCCTAAAAGTGGTTTATTTTTCGCCTCATCATTCATACACTTACTTGAAAGATAAATGAGATTTTAAGGATAAAAACCTATGAAACCTTGGGTTTTTATCACAAAACCCTAACTAGAAATACATATGAGACTTAATTAACACTTGATCTTGAAAAATTTATGGTTTCTTGCTTGTTTTTGGGCTGAGGTCGAGCACCACCAAGAAGAGAGAAAAAGAGAGTGTTTCTTGTTTGTAGATCTTGAAATGAGATGAGAAAGATAACTTTTTAGTATATATATTATATAAATCAAACCAATAATGGATACATTAATTGAAATGGTAACATTTTCAAAGTTGTAAGATATTATCATGGAGGGGGGCTGCATTTTATGAAAAAGGGAAGAAAACATGTAGCTAGTGTAAGATAGTTGGTATAATTCTTGTATTATTATGTATATATTAATAGTTTTAGGGAATACCGGGTACCGAGTTAACTAAAAATAAATTTTAATGGAGTTAACCGGGACATAATAAAGTCATAAAAATTGTAAAAATATGTTGGGTATAAATATTGAGTGTTTGGATGGTTATTGTTTAGTTTTTACGAAAACCGTCGTAATTAAATTAGGCGTATGATATAAATTAAATAAATTTCCAAAATACCGGGTAAATTAATAATATAATTTATATATTATTAAAATGAATATAAAAATATATTAGGATCATAGTCGGGAGTGTCGGACGTGTTAGTCACATTATTGGTCGCGTATTAACGTTTATTTAAAAATAAACATACGTAAAAAGTCAATTATACCAAAAATAGAAATTGGAATATCCTACGAGTGGAATAGTATGCAAATGTTATTGTAATGATATGTAAGCCATTTCTAGTCCATATGAAGTGTCCCTACTGATGATGCATGAATTCACAGCTTAACCTGACTGGTTACGCGAATTTAATTACCCGTAAACTAAATTTACGATGAAATGAGTAAAGTACATAAATAGTGTTTTCTCTTCGAAAATGAATAGTGCCATGTGAATAGTAAATTTTCTGAACGCTTCTCGAAATCTCAAACTGACACAAAAAATGATGAATAGTAAAATGATGAATAGTAATTGATGAATAGTAACTTTCCGAGATGAAAAATGAAATTTCGACATCTGAACAAGGACTTGAAATTACGAATTGTGACAGTTTTGCAATTCACTTTGGTCGATTTAGAGTGTCAAGACGTGAGTATTTTTATAAGTTGTCTAAATGAAAATGATAGTTAGCTAGGTGGTCTATCACGTGGTGTAAAAATATTGCATGGTCGTTAAGTTAGATTTCAAAATATAGGCGTGATCCTTAGGTAGTTTGGGACGTTTTTATATATGAAAAAGACTTGGAATTATTTCTAAGTTTTGCAACATTTTTATACGTTTGATATATGGTTCAAAATGAGTTCGTGTGATGCATGTAACGTAAAAATAAACGTGAAACAAGTGTGCTACGTGACTCCTAGGCCTTTCCAAGATAGAGGCTAGTCACGTTTGTGGTGCTATATGTTTGTACGTACGTATGTATATATATATATATATATATATATATATATATATATATATATATATATATATATATATATATATATATATATATATATATATATATATATATATATATATATGAAACTAAATACTTTCGATAGAAATAATATATGATGCATGGACATGAAATATCGATTGAAATAAAATCAAAGGAGTTGGAAACGACTTACTACACCTCTAGGGTGGTAGAGAGTCGAGAGTGATTGAAGGAAACACAAGAAAAATCCCACGTTCGCTTACTACAACTTATACGTTTGTATATATATAACCCGTTTTCTTCAAAAGCTTCCAAACGATTCAATGTTACAAGCTGGTCTTCCAGAGGAGTTTTTGTAAGTGAAAGAGAGTTAGAAAGGTGATATTTAGTGAAGTAATAAAGGTGGTGAATGATAGAAATGGATGAATGAATATGAAGTACATATAGTAACATTTTAATACACGTATGGTGCAATAATTTGCAAGGAGACATGAGTTACTATATTGTCAGTGAATAGAAGAGTTTAGAATAATATTTCTGACATTTACAAGACTTTGAGAAAGGAAGGAGAAGGTAGCAAAATTGGTTTTTGCTTTGTGTATATATATATGTCGACTAACATTTATACATGTACACGAATTGGAAAATTGAATAGAACTTGATTTCTAACTGATGTATATCAACTTTTAACGTGAAATGATACTTAAAATATTATTAGGAACTAATAGAAACAAACGGGAATCAAAACGGTTGAGTTTGGAATTTTTATATGTGTCTAAAGGGTTGGATTTTGGCCAAACACTTTGCCTCTATTAAACGTATCAAAAGTTCGTCTTAGAAGCTAAAATTTGGCGTCCTAATTCTTTGGCGGGTAGACAATTAGGAGGTAGAAAAATATGGATACGTTGTGTTTAGAAATCGAAAAATACAAAGGCTTTTTGGAGGGGATCTGGTCGACTGAAAACTGAAATAAAAAGAAAAATTGGGCCCTTGGTGGGCTGGTGAATAGTACGCAGAAAAGAAAAAGAAGAGTTGGGCTGAAATTTTTATTAAGGGCCCGTTTAGTGTTTGTAATTAGTGAGTAAATAGGTTTAGTGAAATTAGATTAAGATTAGGTGAAATGTTTAGATTTCGAGTAACGTGTCGAGAACTTGTTCCGTCATTTGGTAATTTTTGTGATAATGTTTTCGTGTCAAAATAATATAATAAAGAAAATTTTAAATTTTTCCATAAAAATGGTGATTAAAATAAATGACGAAGATTAATATATAATTAAACGTTGTTAATTATATGGATTTTTTTTGCGAGGTTTTACAAACCAGTAGATCTATTTTATTATCTTTGACTTGACTATTACGTTGGTGAGTTATTAATAAAGAGTTCCAAATTTCTTTTGCGGTTTCATATATAAAGATCCTTCCGTACTCTTTACGTGGTAGCGCATTATAAATAACCATTTTTGCTTCATCATTTTTAGCAAGTTTTCTTTTTAAATCATCATTTTGTTTTTCAAAATGTATGATTTCATCTTTCTTTGTTTCGGGGTTATTTTGAATAGGTAAAAAGTCACCATTGGTAATAACATGCCAAAGATCTAGATCTTTTGATTTCACATAAGTTTCGAATCGATTTTTCCAATATAAAAATCCATCACTTTCAAATAGTGGTGGTCTTTGCATAGATTGCCCTTCTAAATATTTTTCAGATTCCATAGATCGTTACAAGTTTTAAAATACAATGTATTTTAAAGATCTTGCAAGACGTGGCTCCTGATACCAATTGTGGAAAACTAGAAGGGGGGTTGAATAGTTTTACGTCCGTTTTAAAATTTATAAAAACAAGTTTGTTTTAAAAACTTCGATTCTAGTTTATGTGATTTCAATACTTGCACTATATGAACAATTATATAGTTGCTAACTAACTAATCTAATATTGTATAAGTAAATAAGTAAGTAATGAAAAGAGTTGGAAAGATCAAACCACAACACAAGGATTTATAGTGGTTCGGCTACAAGGTCACCTTCCTTGTTCCTACTCCACTCCCCGAGTCACCTACTCGAGAGTTTTCTTCACTATGTCAACAAACTCCCTTGTGGCGGAGAAACCTTACACAACTTTCGCTTAGACCGGCTTAACGACACAAAGCTAGATGTCGGGTTCTAATCCTAGCTAGAACCAATCTCACGACTTCTTCACAACTTCTACACTAATTATACACACCACACCTTTCTTCACAACTTCACACTACTTCACTACTACACAACTTCTTCTCCCTGCACAACTTCTACTTCTCCTAAACTACTTATTACAAGCACAACACAACTTCACAAATAATATACACAATACACACAACTACTATACAATACTTCTTGAACTTTGTTGTTGAAGGAGTATTCTTCTTTTGCACTTTGGATGAGGATGGATGAGAGGGATTGAATCAATTGAAACAAGGATTAGTAATCTAATGATCAAAGGGTTTTTGAAGATGTTTAGAGAGTTTTAGATCTGAAATTTTCCTGCAAAAGGTTAGGAAAAATACCAAATTTAAGGTGGTATTTATAGGAGAAAATTCTGACAGATTCTGACACAGGAGCCTGGCCGGTCCCCTTAATTCATGGCCGGTCCCCTTAATTTTAAGGGGTCCGCCCCTTATAATTAAGGGGACCGCCCCTTATAATTAAAGGGGCCACCCAGCTGTAACGGCCAGAGAATCTGTCATTTAGTGGGGAAAGTTTATTTGGTGAAAAACTAACTAATTTTGGTTAAAATTCTGAATTCATATATTTAGTATGATTAAAAACATTTTTCTTTATTACCAAAAGTGTTTTTCAAAAATATATAATATGTTTATATAATTAAATAAACTTTGTAATAATTAATTAAATACCCTTTGATCATGAGATGTATTAAGCACTTGTTTATTCATACCTTAAGTGATTAATGTTGGATATAATGATATAAACTAGCTTAATACTTGTTTACGTAGTAATTTTACATTTGATGATTTTACATTTTGTGATCGTCAAAACATAGAGATATCGAAAAATATAAATAACGTTTTTATGCATTATTTATGTCAACATAGTGTTTTGTAATTTTTAGTCTGATAGTAATCATAGTTATACAATGAACGGTAGATAATTATTAAATGAGAATCGAATTTGCTTGCTACATTTTTCATATACATGAAATGTTCTTTAATGCATTGTGTAGTTGATATACTTAAATGCATATGGTTGTACAATCGTCATTTCAGTGTTTCATGATTTGCTTTTGCAAGTCTGCACAAGATAACATGCTTTGAATGTTATACATAAGTGTTTGTTTGCATTGGATTGGCAATATACTTTTATCTAACCAAAACTCCAAAGCTTTTAAAGTTGTCTACAATTGTGTATTCAACTACTTTGCATTTATTTGTTTTTTTTCCATACCACTTTACCTCCTCAATGCTCTTTGGCTAAAATATATATATTAGCCCTGGAAGTTCACAAAAATTTGTCAAGATGAGTGAGATTTGCTTGGTACATTTTCGTTACTTTACTACAATAAACACTGTTGTTGTCATTTCCTCCGACACACGAAGCACATTCTCCTAACATCCAACGAAGCAAATTCTCCCTAATATCAAAAAAATTCAAAAATGTCTCTATGGAATGTTTGGTCTTATAACCAAATCTAAAGTAACAATTTCAAAAGTCGTCGAGTATGGTAGCCGGATCCGGATCGGTGGTGACAAAAATGCCTCCTTGATAAAAAAAAAAAAAAAAAAAAAAAAAAAAAAAAAAAAAAACAAGAAGGCGTTCCTCAATAGTAAAGTAAGGAAGCTTGTCACTACTAAGTTGCTTCTCCTTTCAGAAGAACCCCATCTCCTCATCCAATGTCATACGCACGAAGCAAACCCTAGAAATCAAATCCCTATAATCCATATATTTCTAAACACCCAAAATGTAAGGAATGTTATATCGGGTCTAATTACAAGAACTTCCGCAAAAATTTCCCGAATCGTCATCTAGGGTAGTCGAACCGGCGACGGTGACAGAAATGCAAAGGAGATGTTAAAAAAGATCAAAACCAAAATAGTAAACCAAAGAGGCAGGTAGTTAGTAAGCTTCTTCTTCTGCCATAAGCACCCCATCTATCTCTCTTGTTGAGAGGATTGCTGACAGGATGCCGTGGCTCTTCATCATTACTGCTCCACTTGTTGCAGACGTCGCGGGGTTTATGCCGATTCAACTAATGATTGTTTTTTCCTTTTCTTTTTTTTCTTTATGTTAATTTTTGTTAATTATTACATATGCTTTGTTAATATTTCTTTTAAACATATACATTTGAAACAAACTTATTTAAACACTAAACCAATACCCTTCTATTGTTAGCTTTCTCATGTACAATGTAACTTTCTTGTAGCAGCGGTAATGATCCTGAACAGAATGCTAACCAGGTAGATGCACCTCAAAAGTTAGGTAGTTTTATATTTTGGTTAGTTGTCAAGGATTATTAGTAAATTAGTACCAATTTGGGTAGTTATCTGATTATTTACTTTTGACATATTAACAGTGCAAACTGGCGAGGACATGATAAAAGAGTATCTGCCACTAGATAATTAAAGGTACGCTAATTTCTGGTTGATGCATAAAATTATGGCTGGCAATATTGGCGCAAATTGATAAAAATGGGCTGATTTAAACCAATTCAGTAAGTACAAGTCACTTATGGGCATCATCTTATTTAGGAGCGGGTATAAATGGGCAGGGCATTCACTCAAATTAGATGGGATTGACTAGGTGGAAGATGTTTCTTCTATGGTCAATTTAGTTTTTGTTTAAAATAATCTCAAAAGGTGAACAAGTGGTTTTTAGTTTCTTATTTATTTAGTAATTTCTTTTTTCGTATATAAATTTTAAAAATCATGACTATTACTGTGATTTTGTAACTGTTGATTCTTTTTATATATAATGTTGTTCACATCTAAAAATGAACTAGAATCTGGAAGTTTTGTGTGGCTAAATTGTAGCTCTTGTTAGTTCTTTTATAATTGCGCCAATTTAGTATTCCATCATACTTAAATAGTATTTAAGGAGTTATGATATATAGGTCTACATAATAGACCGACAAGTTTTAAACACTTTTTTCTCTCTTCATATTCACCAATCAAATTTTCAATCACCAATTATAGTTGTAGGTCAATTTTTAGACACACTAATTAGGCCTACAAATCATTTTTCGTATTTGAGATCTTTTTTGCGGAGATTAAATTGTTAATCAACACAATGATTGATAATTTATTTGAACATTTTATTGAAAATACAAGATTTTGAACAAGGCTTATGCATGCTTGTTGAGAATTTCGTAACGCCCAATAACTTTATCGCAATCTAGTACGCTTGCATATTTCATAAATTGGTTATCAGTAAAAATTTTATAAAATAATAATAATAATAATAATAATAATAATAATAATAATAATAATAATAATAATAATAATAATAATAATAATAATAATAATAATAATAATAATAATAATAATAATAATAAGGAGGCAAAAGTGGTTATCTAAATTTCAAATTTGCTCATTTGATCCGTGCTTGTTTGGTCCGTAGCCGCTGCACCCGTTGCCTGTACCCGCTCGCTTTGCCACCTCTATATAAAATAAGTGTTATTTTTCTCATTTTAATTGTAAAATGTCTTGTGCAGTCTATTGACCTCAGGATGTTCTTTGAGGCGCTTGACGTGAAATTGTTAGAGGATGTTGTTCGTCCTTATGCTGTAAGTGTGAAATGTATCAAGATGATGGTAATTACAATTGTTTTTAATATTTTCTTTTGCAGTCATCCATGGACGCACTTGTAAACCTACCCCAGATAGCTTTTGAGGAACTTAATCTGATCATTGTAACAACTTTAATTGAACTGTTTTTACTTGAGATACAAGATACACAAAATTAAAATTGGATGATGGCAATTTAAAAGTGATTCCAATTGTTTAGCTTGCTGCATGATAAGTATATCTTTTATGTACATATTAAATTTAAGTTAAAAAGACTGCCATCTTAAAGGCTTGGCGCATGCATGTTGGGTACTTCAAGCATTTTTATTTAATTACATTTACAGTTGCGCTTTTATGTTATATATTATGTGTTCACTCTAGGAAAAAATCTCAGTAAACTGGATATATTATGATAGCCACAAAGATCACTGGTGAAGAGCGCAGTCGACTATTTGATTGTGCTAGGTGATCAAGTACTTTTGCTCTAGTAACATCTCTATGGCTGTCTAAATTGAGTTGTATTAACAATAGTTTCCTATCCTTCTTTAATGATTTTAAGTTGAACCATGTGAATTATGGCAGGTAGTTTGTGATATTTTAAGTTCTCATTACTCATGTGAAGAAAGTTTTTTTTTTTTTTTTTTTTTTTTTTTTTTTTTTTTTTTTTTTCTCTTGTATTTGAGTAATCACCTTATAGGAGTTCCATGTGCATATATATGGTTTACATTTAAGTTTTTTTGGGAATCGAGTATGGTTAACTTGTAAGTTTGTCTGTACACTATACTTTCGAATTAAAATTGGTTTGGCACCACAAAGAATGGCGAATAAAACATGTATTGTGCACATCTTCAACTATTACTATTACTTGGATTTTCATGAAAACCATATTTTGAAAAGACATGGTCGAGTAATAGTTTAAGATGTGCACAATACAAGTTTTATTTTGCATTCTTTGCAGTGCCAAACCAAATTTATTTGAAAGTATAGCCTACGGACAAACTTACAAGTTCTGTTACTCAATTAGGCAAAGGATCTAACCATACTCGATTTCCAAAAACTTAAATGTAAACCATATAATATGCACATGCAACACCTATAACGTGAACACTGGAAAAAAAAAGAAGAAAAAAAAAAAAAAAATCTTCGGTTGAGTAATTAGAACTCAAAATATCATAAACTACCTACCATGATTTAACTTAAAATCATAAAACAAGGATAGGAAACTATTGTTAATGCAACTCAATTTAGACAACCATGGAGATGTTACTAGGTCAAAAGTACTTGATCACCGAGCCCAATCAAATAATCGACTCCGCTGTTCACCGGCGATCTCTGTGCCTATCATAATATATCAAGTTTAATGAGATCTAATTTTTCAAGAGTGTAACACAACATAACATAAAAGAAAATGTAAAGGTAATTAAATAAAACTGTTTGCAGTATCAAACATGCCTCCGCCAAGCCTTTAAGATGGCATTTTTTTCAACTTAAATTTAAAATTTACTTAAAAGATATACAAACATGCAACAAGCTAAACAATTGGAATCATTTTTAAATTGTCATCATCCAATTTTAATTTTGTGTATCATGTATCTCAAGTAAAAACAGTTCAATTAAAGTTGTTAACATGCTCAGATTAAGTTCCTCAAAAGCTGCTTTGGGTAGGTTTACAAGTGCGTCCAGGGATGACTGCAAAAGAAAATATTAAATATCAAGTACATATACTAAAACAATTGTAATTACCATCATCTTGTTACATTTAAGACCAAAGTCACAAGAAATGCCAGCCTACCCACGATCTCCATTCCAGATTGCTCGTACCCAAACGTGGTACGATGGGGATCTGGGTCACTAGTTTTCACGTCCTAAAACAACATTGTTCAAATTAAAGATTCATGTTACATAGAAATAAATTTTGAAGTAGATTTGAAAATGGTGGTTGATTTTTTTTATTACTTTTATTTTATTTTTTATTTTTTTTAGAAGAAAGATAATAGTGGAGAGAGAAAGTAAAATTATAAAATATATTTATATCTAGTGTGTAGCCTCATGCATTTCACGTATTTTTTTTAATGGGTACTTGTGGCATCATGTCGATAAAGAGATAATTATATTTGTTGACTTTGTAGTATTGTAGCTAGACTTTCTTATTTTTAAACTTAATGATCATTATAAAAGTGATTAAAGTGTTAGATACTTACTACTCATTATTGCTAATATGGTACATTGTATCGATTTGGTACATCGTACCAAATTATATGGTACATTGAACCGAAGTCAATCAAAATGAACCTATCCCCGGTCGTACTGAATTTTAAGGACCCCGTGAATCACGTTCTCGTTTCGTGATCCAGTACTGAAACGTTCCGCATTCCATGTGACTTTGGTCTCTTGCGGGTATCGATTTGGTACATCGTATACGATGTACCATATGGTACATTGTATCGATTTGGTACATCGTACCAAATTATATGGTACATTGAACCGAAGCCTATCAAAATGAACCTACCCCCGCTCGTACTGAATTTTATTGCGTTCCCGTTTCGCGATCTAGTACCGAAACGTTCCGCATTCCATGTGACTTTGGTCTCTAGCGGGTATCGCCAAAGTGTACTTTTTTGGATGAAACTTTGAAATGAACTTAAGTGACGGAATAGATTTATAACAATAGGTATTTAGGAATCTTCCTAACCAAATGGGGTTGCTCTAGTGGTATTAGTCCCCCTCCGGAAACACCGAGTTGAACGATCATAGAGGGTCATTTGGAGATTGACCACGGTTAAAACCCAACTCTTGGCTAATTAGGTGGCTAGGACAGGAGCTCATTGCCTGGGGCCGGTCCTGGGGAAGGGTTCGGTTGCATCAAAAGATGCATGGGATCGGGGTGTTCCCACCGATTTACACGTTTTTGGAGAAGGGAATATTCCTAAATATCTTGTTTTGATATATTGTAGTGTTTGTTTTCGTTTAAAAGAACGTTGTTTTGATATATTGTAGTATTTTAGCGGCTTATGCTATCCCGATGTGTTAGGCTGATTATTTTTGAGAACCCAAACTCAACTGTACCTTTCTGAATTGCATAAGGTTAAAGGATGCCATTACATGTATTCCAAACTTATAGTTTTGGTTCTGATAGTTTACATTTTTCGGGTAGAACTTAAGCCGCCAACATCTAGAAGTATTTGCTTACAGATGAGCCTCTATTTATATATATTTATGTTATATTTCTGAAAAGTTGCTTTTGTTGTCTGATAGAATACAAAATTACCAAGTTTATATTATGTCATTTAAGGCAAAGCTCGTACCTTTTAAGGCATATCAGTTCATGCACGAGTTCATTCTAAATAACCGATTACTAGACATAATTTACAGCTGATGAGGTTTGGGGATGCATCTAGCTAGAGATACGTCTCATTATTGTTTGCCATTTGAGTTTTAAGGCTGGAAATTGGTCTTGATCAATTAACAAACTTTAGTCTCACATATAAACAATGAAATATTACAACACAAATAAGAGAGAAGTGCTCTACTGATCAACTCAATCACAATTGATAAAATAAACGAGTTACTTGTGTTTGGGGAGTTTCGCCTTAAATACAGTATTTAAATCAAATAATTGAACCAAGTAATTAAATAAAATAATATGCTAAAAAAATTTAAACATTAAATCAAATGATTGAATCTTAAATACAGTATTTAAATCAAATAACCAATTCAATTTGAACTCATCTGAATTGTAGTGATTGCCCTTGTCAGGTAGCTCAAAAGGAAAATGATAACTTCTCCAAGGATATGTAAGGCTTTCCGATTTTCCATCATGATGATAACTTCTCCAAGAATATGTTAGGCTTTCCCATTTTCCATCAAGAGGATTTTTTATTTCAATATCTTTTAGGTTACATGCTTTCTTATACATCATGCCCACCATCTGCTTATACAAGTAGTTTTTGCTGTTAGACGACCTATAATATGCCTTGACATAACGGGGATAGCAAATTGAAAAAAGAAAATCTAAAAGTGGCGAGTGCTGCTTCCACAACTTTATTGCCCTTCCAAACGATAGTTGTTGCACGTTCCTAGCTGGAAACGGAACCATTCTTCCGAGATCATCAAGGTTTATGTTTGATGGCACGAAATCATCTATTGTTTCGATGTCAAAGTTGCTTGATAAATCAAGTGCTTGTCTCACCTTAAGAAAAAAGGACAGATCAATTGGATGATTTTTAAGAAACCTTAGTATGAGCTGAATATGTGCAGGAGTACCACATGGAAACAAGAGAGTAGCCATTTTCCAGCCATTGTATGAGAAATAAAGTAATTTTGAAGCATAAACTTGTATGTTCAATTGCTTGTCTAAGTAGATACTAAGAGTCAATCTCTTTAAGGAAACACAGGTAATATTAATGGTTTCTAGCACGCAGTATTTGATTTCAAGGGTCAAAGTCTCGAGAAAAGGAAACTTTGTTTTTATAATATCGGAAAATGCATCATCTACCACCATCAAACGTAATAAAATCAATTCTCTTACGCTCCCTAGTGTATCCATTCTGATTGTATACATTAACTTGGAGCTGTAAGAAAACAAGTGAAGACTTGGGAGATCATACATTTCCAGGAGGTCGTTCTTGAATAAATTGATTTTCAATTCACGAAGGCAACGGAGGTTTGTCACCTTAATCATCTTCAAGCGCACGAAAATACCAAACTCTATGTTTATCTTCTCAAGTAAGCTACAAGAAGATAATAAGTTATGAAGTGCCTCTTCAGTTATGCTCACATAATAGAGCTCGAGTACGCGTAGGAAGGAGCACCTGATGACAGAACTTGCATTCACCCTAACCTGACAGATGGCTGTCTGTATGTCATCTGCTCTTATGTCATCTGCTCTTAAACTTAATATATCTAGGTTTTCATAAGAGAATATCGCATCCGGAAGCATAAGAGAAGCATGCTCATAGGTATTCGCAACAAACTTTACACCAGACATAGTTAGGGAAAGCTCCTTGAGAGTAGAGTTTGCAAAAGCCGCTAGTGCTTGAAACCAATTTTCTAAAGGATAAAGCAATAATGACGAGTTGTGAATGCCGTCTAAGTGAAGGTGAAAACATTCAACTGACATGTTTTGGTTGTGATAGCGTAAAAGAGTGCGATCAATACAGCTAATGTAGTCGTCTATTTGTTTTTGTATGGTGAGCTGACCAGGAGTTACAAACCTGAGGGTATTAATGGTGGACCAAGCGTGTAGCCATGACTTGGACAAGACACATGTGCGGGCAGCATCTTTTGGGGGCAAAAATGATTGTATAAGATGGATTAACTCTTTCGGAACATAATCATATTCTTCCATCTCTGTTACAGCAATACTACTTTTGCAAATATAATCCAAACACCCTTTTAAGAATGTCATAGTCATTTTGAAAACTAAATGGAACAAAATAATAACTTAAGACCAACTTACGTACCCTTGTTTTTACCAACAATTGATTTTCTTTTCTTCAACAATCTTGATTTTACTGGGGTTTTTGAATACCTAACTGTGTCTAATTTTAAGGATGCAGATTTTTGGTTGTCAATTGATGGGCCTTACCAAATGGCCCATGTAATAGTCCTACTATGAAACAAATACTAAGGGTCCGTTTATTTAAGATTGAGGGATGGTTTAAAAAAAAATGTTTTGTTAAGTAGTTGGGTTACGAAGCCCTCAATAATAGATAGAGAACCGAGCAAATGTGATGTAATAATGAATACTCGCGATATTATCTCGAAGGAAAATGTGATGTAATTCATTAGCTCTTGCGATCACGTCGACACTATAATCCTAGATATACACACAATTCCTGTGAAAATCCAAAAAAACAGATTTATGACTTCATTTAAAAAAAACATAACAATTAAATTAACAAAAATACGCCAATCTTATTCTATTTCTTTTGCAAAAACAACAGCAATCTCTTCAATTAAAGAACAGTAAATATAGTTAAAGTATTGTACCAAATAAAACCCTACGACCAAAACCACATCACGTACCTTCTAATTTTTTTTGTCAGCACATATCTGAAACTTTGTTATGACGTCTCTGTAATCTGTTTTCTCATGTGTACACGTATCTAATTTACAAACCATTGGTTTTTAGTTTCTGTCAGTTTTTTTTGTTTTTCGGTTCGGTTTTGGTTTTTTCGGTTTTTTTCTCACCCCTAGTTTTTGCAGTTGTAAAATAGTTTGAGTGACTTTAGTGAAACGATTTTAAAATTTAATTGATTTTTATAGTTGAAATAATGTATTAGTGAATTTATTGGAACAATGATTCTTATATTGTAAGGCGAGCTGAAGCTTATATTTTTATAAAGCTGTTTAGCGAATTAGTTAAAAGTGAAGTTTATTAATGTAAGTTTGCATAAAAATATTTTTAGTTTTTGGGTGATAATAATTAATTTTTGAAGAATATTTAAAGCTCTTTTGAGTGGACTTAAAGCTTATTAAAGCTTATGGTTTTTGTAAACCCCTCCCAAACACAGCCACATCTTCTCGAAACACATCGTAAAAAGCTGCACAAACCCCTCCTCCAATGGATCGTCACCGATCTTCCAATTTCATGTCAAATTACGGTAAATTTTGTTAACATTTAATAATTTATTAGACTTCATTTCAATTAGCCCTTATAAGTTGATTAATTTTAATTAGGTTATGATTTACTCCTGGGATCAATTGCTGCATTTTATGTGCTTATGGTTCCCTTTACTAAAGTTGAAGAAAGCTTTAATGTTCAGGTACCTTCAAGCATCATTTTTATTCTTCTTCAAAATTACTTGTTAGAAATAACTAGAAACTGAATGTCAGTTAGGTTGGTTAGGTAGCGTTTAGTTGTAGGCGGTTGTTTCGGCATATATAGCGGGCTTATGGCTTATTTGGTTTTCGGCTTATTATGTTTCATAACCTCACTTTTTGTGCCTTATTTTTAAACTTTTCGGCTTATATAAGCCTATTATGTCATAATAAGCTTATATAAGCCGAAAAGTTTCAAAATAAGCCAACAAGAGTGAACTTATGAAACATAAGCTGGAAACCAAATAAGCCATAAGCCCGCTATATAAGCCGAAACAAACACCCCTGTAGAAAATTTTTCTTATTTTTCCTTTTTTAGATTCCTTGAGAAGGGAATGGTTTTTCTTCTCCGGAGAAGAGTTGAGAATTTTGAAAACTCGTTTAGATGGAGTTATATTTTTCCTTTTTAAAAAGATTACCTCGGATTGCGATGGTGGGCGGCGACGGCGAGGATGGAAGGTGGAGATGTTACCAATGGTGATTAGGGTTAGAATGAGATACTTGAATGGTAGATAGGAATTCCCGTCTTTTTTTTTTTTTTTGGTTAAAGAGAAAAAAGTGGAGAATGGTAGATTGGGGTTTTCATTTTTTCTAGTTAAAATTTGGAAAGTGAGAATTTCACTTTTTTTGAAAATTGTTGGAAAAATGTGTGACTAAACGGATTTCAGTTTTTTCATTTTCCTATGAAAAATATCCTGGAAAAATGGATGTTTTTCGCCAACTAAACACACCCTTTAGTTTTTTAACCCATAATTTAGGAATCTACGATTAATATACTTAATAAATTTGAGGTGCTAGAAAATTATTATCTTGGATGAACTGATTTTATTAGCTTCTATTAATATATGGAAAAGATTTATGTATGACACTAGATCAAGACATGATCCTAACGTAATTTTGTTTCATTTGATAGTGGTCGGTGTTGTTCTGTAGGGTCTTATTGCTTTTCGATGACGTTTTAATAAAGTAACATGCTCCCATTGCCTGATTTATTATTGTCTTATCTTGGATTGAAACTTTGACTATGTTTCTTCATGATAATCACGTCCTTTAAACTCATGAGCTTTTCACATGTCTCATCTTGGAATTCCACCTACTTCAGCATCAAAAGTTGTGATTTTGAGTTAAACTGATGTTATTTTAGCATTTCAGGCCATGCACGATATCCTTTATCATCGGCATCACATAGATTATGTAAGTGCTAGTCTTTCTCTCCATACTATCTTTACATTTGGGATCTATAAAAATATAATATCGGGTCTTATTGTCACTTACACAACAGTATGACCATTTGGAGTTCCCTGGTGTTGTTCCGCGCACTTTTATTGGTAAGCTCTTTTACTTCGTAAACTACTTCATGAGAAAAAATGTATTTTGTAGCAGACTTTCATATAGTATGAAACATGGTCCCGATTTTTAACAACTCCTTCTCCCATGTAATATTTTGACAGGTGCGTTGCTAGTTTCCATTTTTGCATCCCCAATGGTTTTAGCTATTAATTTGCTGCACTTGCCAAAAATTTATAGTCTTTTAGCAGGTCAGTTACATGCACTAAGTATTATTTGTACAAAATGTTTATATCACTTCCTAAACATATTTACAAAAAAAAAAAAAAAAAAAAACTCTGAATCATTTGTATCGTTTTGTCCAGTTCGTTTATCTTTAGGGTTCTTCATCTTGGCCACACTTCGATTTTTACGTGTCCAGGTATCAACGATTTACTTCTTATTAATGCTGTCTAGGTAACTTCACTTATCTGTATACAATTTTTCGACCCGCAGTTGATGTAAAATTGATATCATCCTTGAGCAGATTAGAAGTAAGTTTGGCCATCTAGTTGAAGCTTTCTTTGTGATATTAGTAGCAGTCCAGTTTCATCTGCTGTTCTATTGCACACGCCCGCTTCCTAATATACTGGCATTGGGCTTAGGTGATATTACTTGAACCATGTTTTCCATTTAAAAATATTGTGTATGTTTATGTTTTGTGGATTAGTAGTTCACTTGGTACACGTTTGAGTTCTAACAAGCATTTTTTTATTTTTTTTATTTTTTATTTATGAATCTGTAGTCAATTTATCATATGGTTACTGGTTGAAGGGAAGCTATTATGCCACACTAAGATGTCTGGTATGCTTTCAAAACTGTAAATAACCTCTGTCATGGATTTCCAGTTTTGCTTTTCGTAATAATTTAAATTGTGACTTTGCATTCTTTACAATGAGGCAGGTCCTTAAAAAGTATCTACATCATAAAAATCATTTATCTAACTTGTACCTCTATCTTATGTGTTCAGATTTTTGCTACCATTGTCTTTAGATGTGATATGCTGCTCCTCCTTTGTCCTATTGCTCTCGAGCTTTTGCTGGTATGTCTTCTTGCTATTGAGCTGTCTGTCTGTTTTTTTTCACCCTATATCCCATTTTTACTCCTTAATTGAATTTGGATATACATATATTTATGTGTTTGCTTTTATTTGGTTATCAATGGCAGACAAAATCAATTTCATTGTGGGAAGCCATAAAATGCTGTGTTGGAGCTGTGATTTTCAGCATAGGTCTGTCTAACTATATTCTGATTTATTTTCACCTATTAAGGCCAAGCAATAAGCTATGTGAATATCATTTATACTAATTTTTCATACCCTGTTCTTTTCTTACAGGTCTTACAATCTTAGTTGATTCAATAATGTGGCAAAAGCTGTTGTGGCCTGAATTCAATGTCTTCTGGTTTAACTCTGTCTTGAATCGGAGTTCAGAGTGGGGTGTATCCTTTGCTTATAACTATCATAAAACGTAAATCATATGTTGATATTCAGTAGCATCTAGAGTTCTTCCTAAATCAGGTTTTTTATAAGAATATATTTTTGCAGAGCTTCTTTTATACTAATTGTGTTTCATCCATAACATTTGTTGCCTAGACACATCCATTTTACTGGTACTTCACTTCTGCTCTACCTCGCTCATTGCTCGTTGCATATCCTCTCTTTATGGTAAGTTTAGTGATTGGTTAGGGTACAAAATAGGATTTATTTTTTATACTAAAAATGTGATCATTGCAGCTCGGGGTTATACTTGATAGAAGAATCACATTCTACGTCCTTCCAGTTCTCTCGTTTGTTATATTATACTCCAAGCTTCCACACAAGGTATCTTACATGTGCCATAAACTTACGGTTGGCTTGATGTTAACTTTTTGAGACAAGCTTATTTGTGCGATGTTGACTTTTTGAGACACACTTATTTATGCTTTTAATTATTTGCAGGAGCTCCGGTTCATTATCAGTTCCGTTCCAATCTTTAATTTGTCAGCAGCAGTTGCAGCTAGTCGTATGTATGTAGCATCCCTTTCTTTTAATTGAAATTTATTTCGGGTACTTAATTATATTACTTTATGTTATTGTAAACCTTAACGTTGTTTTCTTTTACAGTTACAACAATAGGAAGAAGAGTTTTTGGAATCTGCTTTACTTAGTGCTGCTGGGTTTGCTTGTGATAAGGTTGAAAGATAATTCTTCTGATTATTCCAGTGCAAAATTCTGAATTGTTTCACATAATATTGATATTGTGATTTTGTAGTCTAGGGTGCACTGCCATCACTTTCATGGCGTCGTATGAGAATTACCCCAGTGGATATGCTCTAAAATCTTTGCACAGAATAGGTAATCTTTCTCTCTCAGTCTCACTCTTACTCACAAACATACAACACATGCCAAATACTTTTTAATTAAAGCTTATATACAATATTCCTCATAGGCCACACCGAGAATACTACAAGTGAGTCGTGGGTTCATATTGATACCTTCTCAGCGATGAATGGAATTTCCCGGTTTTGTGAGAATGACAACCGATGGAGGTTGTTTGATATTTCATTTACTGTGGTTTTTATTGATCTCACTGAATTAAAATTACTTGATAATTGTCATAGATGTTTTTATCTACACGGTTTCAATCTGGTTCATTATCTAAAGTTATGTTGTTGATTCAGGTATTCTAAAGAAGAAAGCATACCTTTGGAAGAATATTGGCAGCGGAACTTCACTTATCTTCTGAAGTAAGTGATCAATTTTTGTGCTACACTTCTACTACTACTTAATGCAGAATGTGAGTTGAGATCAAAAAGAGAGACCATTTATTGGGTGCATACCATAGAAAAATCACAGCTTTGACCATATACACTTCTACTTCTACACTAACATCTTTGATCGTATACCTACATTTCCAGACTTAATGGAACAAATCACAAACTAATCTTATCACATGAAACCTGTTATAATTCCAATTTTGGGTACAAATTGTTTATTACTAGAGGTGGCGAGATGGGCGGGTTAGGTAACAATTCTTGTGGTTTTCATATCGAAAATAGACATCTTATTATTAGTCAAATTTGGGTAGACTTGACCGAAATCACTTTCTTTGTCCGTTGACTTTACTTGCTGTATCTAGCGATGTGAAGGCTCCAAGCCTCTATGAATTAAAAATGCACTCTACAGGGCTTTTAACCTGTTTGGCCAGTTCTACATCACTTTTTTGTTACGTTTTTACTTGGAACATTTGGCTCGTTTTGGGTTCAAAATACCCCAAACATAAATTGATCAAATTTGTCATCCTCTCATAGTGAACACTCGAGCATCAAGGGATTCAAGTGCTTGTTGCAGGTGGAAGGGTTTTCCAGAATCCGTCTTAGGGTTGGCATCCCACCAATTTCTATGGTAGGTATACGTGGCATAACTTCTACAATATTTTCCAGAATACATTTACAATATTTATTTGTACTTTCAACAGGTCAAAGAGCCAAAAGTCTATATACATGGAAGTATTCAAAACACTGATATCATGCATAGAAGTTGGCCAGGTTGCTCATGACTTCAATCTACTAACATCTAACTTGTGCTAGATATGTATATTGACAATCTGAGCTTCCTATAACTTATGTAATCCACATGTACAGTTAGCATGTGGATTCATTGAGAGGCTTGTGAATTTTGTAATTGTTATTTGAAAGGCGCAAAACTCATTTTGTATCGGCAATTTGTAGATTCTTTTTCGTGGCAAAACAATGTTCTGCAGTGCTAGTTAGAATCCTTTGTGAGTTTGTTGGCGACATCATTCGGATATGAGGTCATGTATTTTTTTGCATGGAATTTAGAGATTAGTAGGTTAACACTCGAGTTTGTATCTAGTCACTTCGATACATGTCCAAGAAGTTGTTGAGGGTACATCAATAGACTGGAGCATATGCATAGTTTTCACTGCATTGTGAATGTCAGCGCATTAAATTTCTAAAGCTATATTTTTAATGTGAAATTGAGCCGGTAACAATTGTTTTTCAATTTGTTGCTGGATAATTTTCTATTTCTAAGCATTTAACTGAAGAATATATAACCGATAATAAGGTTACCAATGTACATTGCTGATAAACGGAAATTCTATTCAAACGGTTTCGAATAAGGCCTAGTGTTCCGTAATCTCATAAGTATCATGCACTTGAAGTATCATTTCATAGTTAATCATAAACATTTAGAGAAACAATTGTGTAGCAATCATCTATTGGTTCTGAAAAAAAGTGAGTCTATCAACAAACAAAATGCTAACACGTCAGATTACTAGATTAGCATACTAGTTATAATACCCGCGCACGCGCGGGTTTTTAAAAAAATTTTTGAATCATATATTTTTATTTATTAAAAAACAAATAATTTAATCTTTGTTTTGTTTGATTTATGATGTTTGATTATAGTTTTTTTATTATTAAAGATAATTATTTAAAAATTTTAATCCTATTATTAATTGCATCTTATCTACATTTTTTGTATTTATCTACTTGTGTTATGGATAAATATAAAATATTACCTAATAAGAAAATAACATTTTTTTAAATAAAATTATTACTAAATAAGGTATGAATGCATTTTTTGAAATAGAAAATTCTCAATAGGGGTTTTGTTGTATTATATAAAAAATATATGTAACATTGTTATATAAAAGGGATTTTTTAATTTGTGCCCTTAAGCACATGATAAGAAGTGGCCTTTGTGTTCATTTTTGTCGGTTATTGTCATTTTTCAAATAAAAGATTTTTTTTTTTTTTTTTTTTTTTTTTTTTTTTTGTCAGGTTTTTTGATCCCTGAGTAAAGACACACTGGCCCACTTCTTATCATGTGTCTAAGGGCACAAGTTAAAAAAACCCTTTTTATATAACCCTTTATATAATTTTGAGTAAATTATTCATGCCATTTTAATGAAAATATGGAAATTGTGGTGTTTGATTTCACTTTTGGTCCATCTAGTATGTCATTCACATTTGAATTGTTCCATAATTGGTAATGGTGAAGAGACTAAAAGTGATAAAAAACAATTGAATATTAGGGAACGTTTATGCACATAGTTGTTGCGAGAGCCAATTTTATTGTTAACGATTTATTCGCACCAAACCTAAGGGGCAATTCTATAACTTATATTCGCACCAAACCTAAGGGGCAATTCTATAACTTAATCTATAGTTAAGCGCTTTTCCCTCACAAAAAAATTCTCGATTATTTATGGTTAGGTGCACTACCTATTGATCTTAAGGTAGTGAGTACATCTGAAGTCTCTGCTCAAAAACCATAGTTGAAACATTGGATGAAACTCGATCATCGATGAGATAAATAACTTGTTTTTGACTTAGGTATCATGCTATGTCTGCAAACTCGTGTTAACTCCCAAAGATAGCAGCTTGGTTTGATAAGTCAATATCATTACTTGCTACAAGGGTAACAGATCTTTTGAACATCGGCTGCAACTTTAAAGTCACCTATAGGACATGGGAACAATATTAGGAGAAAAATGGCATATCTGATCACTATGTAAAACAACCTAAAATGCAGACGTAATTAGTATACCTGTTAAATGACTCCAAGTACTCCAATGGACACTTTTGCTGCTTTCATATCGTTGTCAAACTCACCGTTTTCTTCTAGTTTGCGTATATTAGCATAACCATCTCCAGCGCGACCTGGCATAATGACTATTCGCATAAGGACCACATAGTCATGGACTGCACTACCTTCTGCCCAAAAGGTGCTACCATGTGCACCTGGGCCTAACGCTGCGTTCTCGAGTTTTCCTAGGTGGGAATAGAAATGATGTGTAAAGAAGAGAAAAGAAAGGAAAAGAAAAGGAAAGAAAGTTGATTTTATATTTCATATTCTCGAGTTGAAATGAAATGAAAAGAAAAGAAATAATGTTGTGTTCTCGAATTGGGAAGAAAAGAAAGAAAAAAAACATAATTACATTTATGCACTTTTAAATATGTTCATTTTATCATAAGAGTTGAATATGAGTAAGTATTGAAAGTTATACCGGTTATTATATACTAGAAAGTGCGGGTGTAGAATTGTTTCCCTCCAAATCCGCCCATATTTGGGCGGAAAATTCCCATAGGAAAATCATAAGAATTTTCCTATCATTTCCTTTGTGTTTCCTTTCCTTTCTATCTAAGAAAAACTAAAGAACACGATAAAATTTCAATTTCTTATCATTTCCTTTCCTTTCCTTCTAAAAATGAACTCGAGAACGGAGCGTAAGAGACCACCAATCGTCAATCCCCACCAATAAGGAGGGTAAGGAAAGGCCAACCAGGGGCGGAGGGAGTGGGATGGCTAGCGGGTGTTAGGCCCCCTCCAATAAGCCCAATGATTGTATTAAAATACCATTGTTTAGCCCATAATTTAACGTTTAATATACCACGAGCCTCCCCCAACTAGCGACTTTTCAATAATGAAAGAAAAAGAAAACAACCGACATGAAATATCTCATTTCTAACAATTTAAGGGACTTGTCAATAACTATTTATGCGATGATGGTTTTATGTTAAACATAATATTTTATCTAAGTTTTTTTAATTCGGATTTCCGAAATTTCATATAACAGTTTTATATATCCGGATATCCTGATATCTATAAATTTTGAAAAACTTTTATATGAGTTCCAAAACTGTCCTTTCATAAAACGCAACTTTTTAATAAATTATGATCAAGTTTTCGGATATCCGAATATGGATATTTTTGAACTCCCATAACCTAAATCAATAAATCCTAGAAAGTTTCGGCTTTGTTGATCTCCCCAAGTTATATACTCGGAAGTATCAAAATAGATAAAGAATTTACCTTATTTTGAGTTTACTATACTTTTTATGCACCAAATATGTTAGAAAAAGTTAGGTTCAGTAATGTCTTCGTAAGGTTTTGTGATGGTTTAAGTTGAAAACCATTCTATTCACACTTATATTTTTTCGGGTCATATAATGAACTTCGTCCCCTGCTGTTCTAATGTAACGCCACTCTCTGTGATTCTATGGTAACAAGCATCTTTTCTTGATTGATTTCGATAACTCTACTAAGGTTTTCCGTACTTATAATGAGTCCGTCATCACCATCGGGACAAACCAACTTTGGTATGCTGTGAGAGTAACGTGTGGCTACTCTCATCTTTCTGTTTGCATGAGTAGCATATGCAAATACGGATACAAGTTCCTCTTCTGATGAAGGGTACGCAACCTCAGCTGCCTGACAAATGCTACGATCGGGGAATGCACCATAAGAATTTGTGATTGTGCAATTAGTGAAATTGGTTTAACAACCATTACCGGTTGCAAACGCTATCAAGAAGGCCCATTTTAGTACTAATAAAATCGGTCTTGATAACAGCATAATAGCACTATAACAGATTATAAAATGTATTAGCAAAAAAATCTTGCTTACAAGGGTAATCAGAACCAAAAAAATAAAGCTTTTCAATATCTATATGAATTGAGTTCTCATTTTTCTTTAAAGTGAAGTTCTCATAAAGCTTGGCAAATGACGTTAAAGCTATGAATTGAAGATCACATACAAGAGGTTAGTAAAATGACGACAAAAGCATTTTTTTTATAATTAAGGTCGTTAAGCTTGGAGGGCAAATTCGTCCATCAAACTATGGTCAAGTGGTAGGTTTGAATTAACTATCATCAAGTGTCGTGTTCAATTCAATATATTACTACGTACTACCTCCGTCACATAATTATAGTTCACTTTTGACTTTTAAAGTCTTTAGTTTTCAACTTTGACCTTAAATATTTTTATTTGTGTTATATATTACTTGATGCAAAATATATGAATGGATTGAGTTTTAAATGTATTTTCCATTGGTATAATTTTTATCAAGTATTATATAACACAAATAAAAATATATAAAGTCAAAGTTGCAATACGAAAACTTAAAAAGTCAACACTGGACTATAATTATGGTACAGCCGTACAGAGGGAGTAATAAATTTACTAAAAGCCGAACTTAGATGAACATGGATATTTGTTAGACAATCTATTTTTAGTCATATTTTACTTAATAAATTTAATAAAGCAACGACTAGTACTAATAAAACACAATTTAGAGCTAAATTTTAGCGTCCAATCTTTGGAAATTCATTGATAGTCCGCGTTTAAAGAACTTACACACTAAAAAAGAATCGTCCATTTACACGGTTATTTCTGAATATTAAGGGAGAGCAATGAAACCGAAAAAATGAACCAAAACCCCAAAAACCAAAAAAATGCCCAAAAAAAAAACATAACCAATTATAAAACCGATGATGCGGTTTTGGTTTTTTAAAAAACCGAAAATCTTGGTTCAGTTTTTGGTTTTATATGAAAACCAAAACCGAAAAAAACCGAACCGCCACATACTAATATTCATAAAACTAATAAAAAAATGTATACGTATTAGTTTTGAATCAAGTAATCACCAAAGTCCAAAAATTAAAAGATTAGATATTCGTAACATGTGTTTATTTAGCTAACACTATAATAAATTAGTAAAGTTAGTTTTCTTTATTTTATATATGTTCGCACATTTCATATTTATATACATGTTATGTAATCTTATTATTTTACGTACATTCTAGGATTTCTTGATTTAGGTTTTGTATGTTCAAAAAATATCCCGTATTCGGATATTAAAAAAATTGATCAAAATTTATTAAAAGGGTAGGTTTTATGAAATGTCAGTTTTGGAACTTATATAAAAGTTTTTTCAAAAATTATAGATATATAAAATTGTTATCCAAAATTTCAGATATTTGAATTTAAAATTTAGCTAAAATAATGGGTTTAACATAAAACAATCAACTCAAATTTCGGATATCCAAAAACAGAAAAAACTGAAAATCAAACCGCAAAAAACCAAAAACCAAACCGAACTTTTGGTACGGGGTTTGGTTTTAAAAAACTTAAAAGCAAATTTTCGGTTCGGGGTTTGGTTTTAACCAAAAACCACCCCAAACCGCCCCATGCTCACCCCTGAGCACGCAATAACAGGTATAAAATTTCTGAACACCTAAAAATTTGAAAGATAGATATTTCACATTTATAAGCGTGTAGAAAAAAATATCTAAAAAGAGAATAAACTACACTAATTAAATGGTGTAGAAATTGAAAATAAACTACGCAAACAAAAGAGTGTAAAAAATAAACCAAATTCCACAATGTAAAGTGTCAACTCTGCCTTTAGTGTAACCGAGAAAAAAGATAAAACACCAAAAAAGTTGTGTACATTATTTTTTAAAAATAAGAATTTTGATAAAAACAATAGGTTTTCCGAAAAAATAACAACTTTTTGTGATATAAAAAAGTAAATACAACTATTGATTTACTATGTGTATTGTTACTACTTTTAATATGACTAAGTATTTGTTGATATTGTGGTTACCTCTTGTTAGGGTTTGAGATTTAGGTCGAAATTTGTGATGTTTCGTTAGGCGTTTTAAGATAAGTGATATCGACATCATCGGTGTTAATGTCGGCATCAGCGAGTAAATTTAAACGTGAAAATGGTGTGTTTCTTACGTATTTGTGTTTTTTAGGTATAAAAATGATGTTCTAAATCCACAAAAGTGTATCAAGAAAGGTTAGCAAGTCATTATGTGCAATTTAGTCGTTGCAAGAATATGTTTGCTCATGAATGTGTTTTGAGTACGTTTTGCAGTGCGTGAGCTATTGGTCACACAGGAGAAGCCGTAGCTTGTGAGGTTAAGTCTCTGACTTTTATCGACTGTAGCTTTGTTATGTGAACAATTTTACGTAAGTCTTCCTTACATATTTTAATTGTTGTGCTAGTTATTGCGTTTTCACATTGTTCGTGATTAGTTGATTAGCTACTGTTAAATATATGGTATTAGAGATTTAGATAAACTATATCATGCACTTTAAGAACCACGATAACTAAGAACATTATGTGTTTAGTATTGGTTGCAAGAAAGAATTAAGCCGGTGGTGTAGAGTAGGAAACAAAGTTTGGTCATTTTTGTTAAGGATAGTTGTGTGTAAAGTTACATATTGATTAATCTAAATTATTGATGTAAACCTTTTGACTTAAATATAAAAAGTGACATTTTGTTAAGGATAATTTTGAGCTTATTCTACTGATCTTTAATTCTTGTTTTCAGGTAGTTGATATGCTTAAACTTGTGCTTTAACTTATACGAAGACAATATATGGCATATGAGATTAGCATTTTCTATCTTCTGATAATAACTTAGACTAGAGGTGGCAGGGGCGGAGCCAGAAAAAAATTCGAGGGGGGGGGGGGGGCAAAATTTTTTTAAAGCATATTATAAATAGAGTTACAAAAAGAAGGTTGATATTAACAAACTTAAGTTTGTCTGCTTCAAATTATCAGCTTATCCAAATAAATACCGTAAAAAGAACCTAAAAAAACTTGTGCAACGACATAACTAGAAATGAAGTGGACCGTTTATCATTCTACTGTATCCATTATGCCAACAATCATCTTTGATTTTAATGTGTCAAACTGATTGATGCTAAACAGTCAACCCGAATTGACCAGGGAATGGTCAACAAGGTCAAACTGCCTAGAGTCAATGCTCCGCGGAATATAGTGGTTTCCCCGGGTCGTATTGTCCCGACGAGGTGTGAATTGTAATCAAAACGGTTTCGTGATCGGGTGAATTTGGATGAAAAGGGGTTTGTGAGTGATTACGCTAAGGAAAAACGAATGAGAACGATGTAAACAAACTATATTAACAATAACGCGAAACCTAATTAACCTAAAACGTAAACTGAAAACTTAAAATCAGAAATTGCTTATTCGTAAGCAGAAAAATAAGCCAATCGGCTTAAATAGAAGCTATCACTTTATTTATATTTTTGGTTTTTCTTATTTTACAAACTACGTAACCTAAATTTAAAAACGTAAACCTTATTTAAATAAAACGCGAGTTAAAATTAAAATAAACGCTAATGCGCGAAATAAAAAGTGAATTTTGAGCTACGTTAATCCTACGGACACGAAAATTACATTTTTACGGACCTAATGATAAAATAAAATTTTTAGAAAAAGAAAAATAATTTTTACACTATTTAATTAATTACTATTAATTAATTACTATTTAATTACTAATTAATAATATTTAAATTACACTAATTATGAAATTAAGCTAGAAAAATGAAAATTTAATTCCAAAAATTCTAAAATAATATAAAAGTAATTTTAAAATTAAAAATATATTTTTCCTACTTTTTATTTAATTATTATTAATTAATAACTATTTATTAATTACTAAAACTACTTTTGATTTATTAAAAATACTAAAAAGGCAAAGAAAAATCTGAAATTTTTAGGAAAATTCTAAAATGCAATTAGGAACTTAAGAAAAATAAGATCTACTGAAAAAGAAGCTGAAATAAGCAGAATGGATAAAAAGCACTAGGAAATAAGCACTTAAAAATAAGCAAACAATGCAATTAATTACCAAAAGCTAGAGTACACTACAAATAACTTATATAAGCTTAAATCAACTTAAATTACCAAAGAAACTCACAGATTAAGCCATAACAAGCTAATAAGCACAATTCAAAAGCTTAAAACCAAACAGTCCACTGGGCTGAATTGGAGGCTAAAATAAGCTAGGGCAAAAGCCCTTGAACAAGAAATGGGACTGGAATCCACAAGCCAGCAATGTGGGCTTCTCAAAAAGCTACTAAGCTCAGGGTGAGCTTAAGTAATGAACATTTTTGAAGCCCGTGAAGTTTGCTTCATGCAACTGCTATCAAGCTTATCCAACTAATGCAAAGGCTACTAAAAGCTACTGCTAATAGAAACAAAAGCTGACAAGCTCAGAAAACTAACAAACAAGCTCAAAGGTTCATAAATCAAAGCTTATACCAAGCTTGAACAATCACTAGCTTACTGATCATGCAATTTAATCAAACAGGCATTCAAACAAACACAAGGCTCAACTGTTATGCTAAGATGATGATGAATCCTAATTATCTAAACTGTGATGAACTAAAATAAGCTTCAACAAGCTTCAAGCTACAAGCTAAAACATTTCCTAAACTAACTCAGATGTGAAACTTAATTAAGTTAGAAAGACCAAATCAACAAATAAGCAACAAACAACCTTAACACAACTGATACAGTCAACAGTCCAAGGGGTACCTTTAAGCAGGCCTGATCAAGCTTATTTGATAAGCTCAGTAGGCCAAAATGGATTTTGAATCAGCAACCCTGCACTACAAACTTCCAAAAAAAATTAAGAACTCAGATGAGGGTCCACAGATAAGCTCAATATGAGCTTATGAATTGAGAATGTGTACACTGATGAGTCAGTGTACACAGCTCAGTGTATGCATATGGAAGGCTACAAATAAGTTACTAGATAAGCTTAACATGAGCAGTTAAGCATTGGAATAACAAGTTTGTGCAGCTAGCTGTCCAAAACATCACATACAATAAGCTATGGTGCAATGGGGACTTAAATGCAAGACTAAGAAAATGTTGTCATGGAACTGGAACAGGGGAGGTTTGGGTCAAATGGGGCACTTTTGACATAAATTTCAATGACCAAAAGAGCTTGAAACTCAAATTTTCTTTTTGATTTGAAATCACAAGCTATCAGAGATTACCAAGCAACAATTAGTATTTATTTCTAAACCAAATTGAGCCCTATAAAGCCTTTTGAATTCTGACCCATACCAACACTTCAGAACATTTGACTTGTGCAAACTATGAACAAGTTTTGACTTTTGGTGATTTTGATTATCTCTAATTAACTGTAAACATAATTATAGGATGCAAATAGGATATAATAAGCTAAACTAACAACTTATTAACAGATTATAGAGAGCATGGAACCTTAAACCTACACAGTTACCCTAAAATTAGATTGAAAATGCATTTTGACTATCTACTGAACAAGCACTAAATTATGTGACTTTAATAGCCTAATAAACTCTAATATAGCATGACTGAACCAACAAAAACAATCCCACAAACTTAAACCTGACTATATCAGATCATCCAAACACCCCTAAAGTGGTGATTGTTTTCTGATTTTCAAAAACAAAGGGTTGATTTACTTGATTAAGTGAAAGATACTACAATTCTGGCTATTTTATCATTAGAGAAGCAGTAAGAGACTAAAAATAAGCACTCTACAATAAGCTACCACTAATAAGCTATTAAAGTTATTATAAAACAGTTAACACAAACATTCAAGAAAACTAAGTTCCACTGATGCAACTAAACTACAACCTACATAATAAGCAATGATTGACTAATATAAACATAGCTGAGCACTAATTAAGCAGTTAATAAGCTAAAAGCAAATAAGCAGTGAATGCTTATTATTATCAGTTACCATGAAATTTTGTTGCAAAGCTTTTCTAAACTAACAATTACACTGAGATTTGAATAAAATGCACTTTAGAAGCTTAAATAAGCTGAAGTAAATACTGAATAAACACTGAGTGAGCAGGGTAATAAGCTTAGTAAATTCTTTGATGAAATAAGACTTTCATTAATTGAAAATAAGAGTTTTTACAACTGAGATATAAAACTAACAACACTTTTAAAATCAAATTAAAACTACTTTTACACTACATTCACTACTGCTAACCTAATTGACTACTAAAAATCTAAAAAACTAACTGCCAACATATGGCATACAATTTGCTTATTTATACCAAGAAAACTAGAACTAGGGTTTGCTTCCTTCTTGTCTTGTTTCTTCTGCTTTCACCACAGCCCTTGGATGAGTCTGACATGCTCCAAGCCGTTTGATCCATTTAGGCGGGAAAAAATGGTATTGCACTTTTGGCTTTTAGCTCTTTGGAAGGGGGCAAGGGTTTTGGTGTTTTGTGGTGGAAAGTATGTGTAGGGGTGGAGTGTTGGAGGGGGAAAGGAGTAGGGTGAATGATGGTGTTTGGAGTAGCAGGTTGTAGCAGCAGGCTAGGGGCAGGGCAAGGGGGAGGGATAAGGGTGTGGTTTTATTTTTATTTGTGTGGGTTGACTATTTGACCGAAACAAATAAAACGGGGGGGGGGGGGGGGTGTGGGTTTTGGTGTGTGTTGGGCTTGGGTAGGGTTTTGTGGATTGGATTATTGTTTTGGGTTTTATTTATTTATTTTTGGGCTAAGGGTGGTTTTAGGTTAAGTAAATTACAAATGGTCCATTTGTTATGTAGTAACTAGGAAATCACAAGGACCATTAATGTAAAATCAGCAAAGTTACGGGTTAAATCTGCCAAACTTCCAAACTTATGCCAACGGTTGAAATTGCCACATTTGAAATTCCCAAGGACCAATATTGTTTATTTCCCAAAAATTGAAATTCCCAAGGACTATTTCTGCCAAATGTGAAAGTTGAGGGACCTGTTTTGCCAATTCATGAAAAATTTCATCTAAGGATCATTATTGACAACATTTGACTTTCCAAGGACCCTAGTTGACTTTTCTTCCAAAATATCCCAACAGGGACCAAATCTGTCAATTTTTGAAACTCTAGGGACCAAACTGTAAATTTCCAAAACTTTTAGAATTTTCACCAAAAGACTAAATATGACAACTTATGATTTCAAAAGGACCTTTGGTGATAATTTTCCATATTTTGAATATCCAGGGACTAGATTTGTAATTTTATGAAAGTTGGGGGCTGAAACTGCCAGTTTTGCAAACTTTGTACGTTTTTCGTCAGTTTTTACTCATTTTGCATCTAAAACATATAAAACACGATTTTGAAATATTTTTGGTATTTTGATGCATTTCTGAGTGTTTTTGTATGTTTTGCAGTTCAGATTTGACCAAAAATGATGAGTGTTTGAGCACTCATCAATCCCCCACACTAAACTATTGCTAGTCCCTAGCAATACTGTTTTGAAAACTTGATGGATTTGAAAAACTCTTTACCAAAAGCCATCACTTCCGGAGTAGCCAGGTGTAAGAACTGTGGCACACCTGATAACCGTGTGATTTTGAGCAAACCACCAGCTGTCAACGGATTTGAGTAGTCTTTACCAAAAGCCGTTTGCTTCTGGACTAGCCAGCTCTTGATGGAATAGTCAACATCTTGGTGAGCTGATTACCAATTATGGATTTTCCACGGCCTTTACCACAAGCCATAATCTTGCGGGCTAGCCAACTCATTTGTTTTTGGGGAGTTGAGGAACCATACAATTTTGGGCAAATTGCAAGCCATAAACGGATTTGAGATGTCTTTACCAAGAGCCGTTTGCTCCTGGACTAGCCAATCCCTTTTGTCGGTTAGACAAGGCGGACTGATTACCACAAAAATTTTAAAGCACCAGTGAAAAAATTTTGAAAATTTTTTTGAAATTTTGGCAAAAACGGGGGTATTATATAGTAAAATGTGATAAAATTCGCTAGAATAGCGAATACCCCCCCCCCCCCCATACTAAGCATGAATATTGTCCTCAATATTCAAAATCCCGGCTATTATGCCGAAATTTTGAACGTAAAAGGGCAACATTACAAGCTAAGCGTGGAAAACACCATTTTGTTTTTCACTCTTGTAACCATAGCATGGGAGACTCCCCCACACTTAGGGTGAAAACCCTATAAGCATGCTACTGTTTTTGTTTACCGAGTCTCTCGCTTGACTCGACCCCGAATTCATTTGTCCTTGGGGAAGCATGATGTGGAAGAAATGATCTCAATCGGGCTTTCATTCAAGATGTTTGGACAAACATTTGAAGCACGTGAAAGTTCCACACCGATGAGATAAGTATCCGGCTCAAGATAATGATACATGAAAATGCCGGGATCAAATATAGTGTCCTCACTCCCGAAGGAGTGAAGAAGAGAAGAAGTCACCTTATAGGTGAAGAAAAGGAAGAAAATCATGATAAAAAGCATGATTTGATCTTCTTCCTCGAGAGCAGGCTCCGTAGCCTGAGTTTGGATTTCAAAGGGTAAGCTCGTAAACAACCCGGGAGGGTGGGTGGGAATTTGCAAATCCTCAAGATTGAGTGCATCTCCCCCCGGGATATCAAACTCCGGAGGAGTCATAACATGATGAGCGAGTTCACCGGAGAACTCCTCATGAAGAGAATTAATCACAAGATGTGAATCTGTGAACTCATGTTCCGGAATAGACTCACAATCCTCGTTCTGAATATCAAATAGTGGATTATCAGAAATCGAAGTGAATTCAGATTCGAATTCAAATAGAGGATTGGTGAGAGTAGTACTGAATGTTTCGGGAACAAAGTGAATATTATTCTCAATTGGATTGTCGGGATAAGAAGTGAGTGACGGATCATGATGTAGGAGACTTTCAATTTCTCCCAGATCGGCTTGGAAATCAAGGAGACCATCATCACTTTCCAATGAAAGTGGATCGATGTGAGCAAGTTCATCAGCGAACTCCTTGAGAAGAGGATCAACATCAGAATGAGGCAGTGGTGCCTCAACATACTCAATGTCTCCATGAGATGTACAATCATCGCTAAAATCTGAGAAAGTCTCAAATTGATCTTTAGTACACTCAATGGCGGAAGGAATTTCACACATATCATCCAAAGTTCCCTCTGACTCTCTCGGGATTGGGATAAGGATCTCAACACTAGACTTTATTAATTCGTCCGATTCCTTATTAGGAACAGTGCT
Organism: Artemisia argyi; assembly: GCA_030686995.1. NCBI lineage: Eukaryota > Viridiplantae > Streptophyta > Magnoliopsida > Asterales > Asteraceae > Artemisia > Artemisia argyi. The sequence continues at coordinate 79,581,288 of CM060680.1, read as the reverse complement.
AAGATGCTCATCCCCCATGTTTAGAGAGTGAGTGTGAACTTCGGGTGTGATAAGAGCAGACTGAGGGAGATAAGAAAGACTAGCACACATAGATTTTATATTTTTCATATGTTCTTCTGCTAGCAATTCTTGCATACTCTTATCTCCCTGTGCTTCCACGGAAGGAATCTCAACTGATGAACTGGATGAATCTTTGTAATATTCCTTCATTTGAATAGAATCCTCATCATCATCGTCATCATGAATGAAACGGAACAAAGAGCTAGATTTGGCTGCTTTTTCTCTTGCAATGGATTCCCTCACAGATTTTTCATATGCATCTTGGGAATTTATTCTAGCAGCCTGCTCTTCAGCAAGCAATTCTTCCATGGATTTTTGATGAGTATGTCTTTGGGCAAAGTCTTGAACTAAACCCTTAAGCTCATCAACGATTTTCATCATATTTTGCATTTCTGGAAGAAGTGCTTGATTCATATCGTACTGTGGAGGTTGGTCATAACAAGGTGTGTCAAAATTGTCACAAGGATATGGATTCCCCGCTTGACAATCTGAGTTGAAGTGCGGACCTCCACAGTAATCACAACAGTAAAACTGTTGAGGCTGTGAGTCGTATGTGCTAAAGTCTAAATTGTTATTAGGAAACTGCTCATAGACAAGCGTGTTTCCCGATTGACAATCAGAACTGTAGTGTGCACCACCGCAGTACTCACAACAGTAAAATTGCTGAGTATCATGGTGTGGTAGCTGGTGGAATGAATCAGTGGTGTCATGATAGGAATAGGGATCTTGGTTATAGACAGACCCGTTTCCTGACTCTATCATGCCACAACTGAGGCAATTACCACCATTACGAGGACTACCACACCACTGGCAAACCAGAAAGTGTGGATGAGACATAGAAAGAATCAAATGTGTATAGAGAGGTAGGGATGAAGAATCAAAGATGTGAGAGGGTAAAGGTGAATATTTTTGGGTTTTTGGAAATACATTTTGTACAAATGAGAAAGAAAATGTTTTTATGTTTTTTGTGTTCGTTGAAAACTTGATTTAAAAAGTTTTCGGGAACGGTTTTGTTTAGATAAATAGAAAATATGAACAAAGGATGGATAAATGTACAATGGAACGAATTCCAAAGACACTAATCAGAAAAACCGTTTAGATACGCACACAACCTCCCTGGCAACGGCGCCAAAATTTGATTGATGCTAAACAGTCAACCCGAATTGACCAGGGAATGGTCAACAAGGTCAAACTGCCTAGAGTCAATGCTCCGCGGAATATAGTGGTTTCCCCGGGTCGTATTGTCCCGACGAGGTGTGAATTGTAATCAAAACGGTTTCGTGATCGGGTGAATTTGGATGAAAAGGGGTTTGTGAGTGATTACGCTAAGGAAAAACGAATGAGAACGATGTAAACAAACTATATTAACAATAACGCGAAACCTATTTAACCTAAAACGTAAACTGAAAACTTAAAATCAGAAATTGCTTATTCGTAAGCAGAAAAATAAGCCAATCGGCTTAAATAGAAGCTATCACTTTATTTATATTTTTGGTTTTTCTTATTTTACAAACTACGTAACCTAAATTTAAAAACGTAAACGTTATTTAAATAAAACGCGAGTTAAAATTAAAATAAACGCTAATGCGCGAAATAAAAAGTGAATTTTGAGCTACGTTAATCCTACGGACACGAAAATTACATTTTTACGGACCTAATGATAAAATAAAATTTTTAGAAAAAGAAAAATAATTTTTACACTATTTAATTAATTACTATTTAATTACTAATTAATAATATTTAAATTACACTAATTATGAAATTAAGCTAGAAAAATGAAAATTTAATTCCAAAAATTCTAAAATAATATAAAAGTAATTTTAAAATTAAAAATATATTTTTCCTACTTTTTATTTAATTATTATTAATTAATAACTATTTATTAATTACTAAAACTACTTTTGATTTATTAAAAATACTAAAAAGGCAAAGAAAAATCTGAAATTTTTAGGAAAATTCTAAAATGCAATTAGGAACTTAAGAAAAATAAGATCTACTGAAAAAGAAGCTGAAATAAGCAGAATGGATAAAAAGCACTAGGAAATAAGCACTTAAAAATAAGCAAACAATGCAATTAATTACCAAAAGCTAGAGTACACTACAAATAACTTATATAAGCTTAAATCAACTTAAATTACCAAAGAAACTCACAGATTAAGCCATAACAAGCTAATAAGCACAATTCAAAAGCTTAAAACCAAACAGTCCACTGGGCTGAATTGGAGGCTAAAATAAGCTAGGGCAAAAGCCCTTGAACAAGAAATGGGACTGGAATCCACAAGCCAGCAATGTGGGCTTCTCAAAAAGCTACTAAGCTCAGGGTGAGCTTAAGTAATGAACATTTTAGAAGCCCATGAAGTTTGCTTCATGCAACTGCTATCAAGCTTATCCAACTAATGCAAAGGCTACTAAAAGCTACTGCTAATAGAAACAAAAGCTGGCAAGCTCAGAAAACTAACAAACAAGCTCAAAGGTTCATAAATCAAAGCTTATACCAAGCTTGAACAATCACTAGCTTACTGATCATGCAATTTAATCAAACAGGCATTCAAACAACCACAAGGCTCAACTGTTATGCTAAGATGATGATGAATCCTAATTATCTAAACTGTGATGAACTAAAATAAGCTTCAACAAGCTTCAAGCTACAAGCTAAAACATTTCCTAAACTAACTCAGATGTGAAACTTAATTAAGTTAGAAAGACCAAATCAACAAATAAGCAACAAACAACCTTAACACAACTGATACAATCAACAGTCCAAGGGGTACCTTGAAGCAGGCCTGATCAAGCTTATTTGATAAGCTCAGTAGGCCAAAATGGATTTTGAATCAGCAACCCTGCACTACAAACTTCCAAAAAAAATTAAGAACTCAGATGAGGGTCCACAGATAAGCTCAATATGAGCTTATGAATTGAGAATGTGTACACTGATGAGTCAGTGTACACAGCTCAGTGTATGCATATGGAAGGCTACAAATAAGTTACTAGATAAGCTTAACATGAGCAGTTAAGCATTGGAATAACAAGTTTGTGCAGCTAGCTGTCCAAAACATCACATACAATAAGCTATGGTGCAATGGGGACTTAAATGCAAGACTAAGAAAATGTTGTCATGGAACTGGAACAGGGGAGGTTTGGGTCAAATGGGGCACTTTTGAAATAAATTTCAATGACCAAAAGAGCTTGAAACTCAAATTTTCTTTTTGATTTGAAATCACAAGCTATCAGAGATTACCAAGCAACAATTAGTATTTATTTCTAAACCAAATTGAGCCCTATAAAGCCTTTTGAATTCTGACCCATACCAACACTTCAGAACATTTGACTTGTGCAAACTATGAACAAGTTTTGACTTTTGGTGATTTTGATTATCTCTAATTAACTGTAAACATAATTATAGGATGCAAATAGGATATAATAAGCTAAACTAACAACTTATTAACAGATTATAGAGAGCATGGAACCTTAAACCTACACAGTTACCCTAAAATTAGATTGAAAATGCATTTTGACTATCTACTGAACAAGCACTAAATTATGTGACTTTAATAGCCTAATAAACTCTAATATAGCATGACTGAACCAACAAAAACAATCCCACAAACTTAAACCTGACTATATCAGATCATCCAAACACCCCTAAAGTGGTGATTGTTTTCTGATTTTCAAAAACAAAGGGTTGATTTACTTGATTAAGTGAAAGATACTACAATTCTGGCTATTTTATCATTAGAGAAGCAGTAAGAGACTAAAAATAAGCACTCTACAATAAGCTACCACTAATAAGCTATTAAAGTTATTATAAAACAGTTAACACAAACATTCAAGAAAACTAAGTTCCACTGATGCAACTAAACTACAACCTACATAATAAGCAATGATTGACTAATATAAACATAGCTGAGCACTAATTAAGCATTTAATAAGCTAAAAGCAAATAAGCAGTGAATGCTTATTATTATCAGTTACCATGAAATTTTGTTGCAAAGCTTTTCTAAACTAACAATTACACTGAGATTTGAATAAAATGCACTTTAGAAGCTTAAATAAGCTGAAGTAAATACTGAATAAACACTGAGTGAGCAGGGTAATAAACTTAGTAAATTCTTTGATGAAATAAGACTTTCATTAATTGAAAATAAGAGTTTTTACAACTGAGATATAAAACTAACAACACTTTTAAAATCAAATTAAAACTACTTTTACACTACATTCACTACTGCTAACCTAATTGACTACTAAAAATCTAAAAAACTAACTGCCAACATATGGCATACAATTTGCTTATTTATACCAAGAAAACTAGAACTAGGGTTTGCTTCCTTCTTGTCTTGTTTCTTCTGCTTTCACCACAGCCCTTGGATGAGTCTGACATGCTCCAAGCCGTTTGATCCATTTAGGCGGGAAAAAGTGGTATTGCACTTTTGGCTTTTAGCTCTTTGGAAGGGGGCAAGGGTTTTGGTGTTTTGTGGTGGAAAGTATGTGCAGGGGTGGAGTGTTGGAGGGGGAAAGGAGTAGGGTGAATGATGGTGTTTGGAGTAGCAGGTTGTAGCAGCAGGCTAGGGGCAGGGCAAGGGGGAGGGATAAGGGTGTGGTTTTATTTTTATTTGTGTGGGTTGACTATTTGACCGAAACAAATAAAACGGGGGGGGGGGGGTGTGGGTTTTGGTGTGTGTTGGGCTTGGGTAGGGTTTTGTGGATTGGATTATTGTTTTGGGTTTTATTTATTTATTTTTGGGCTAAGGGTGGTTTTAGGTTAAGTAAATTACAAATGGTCCATTTGTTATGTAGTAACTAGGAAATCACAAGGACCATTAATGTAAAATCAGCAAAGTTACGGGTTAAATCTGCCAAACTTCCAAACTTATGCCAACGGTTGAAATTGCCACATTTGAAATTCCCAAGGACCAATATTGTTTATTTCCCAAAAATTGAAATTCCCAAGGACTATTTCTGCCAAATGTGAAAGTTGAGGGACCTGTTTTGCCAATTCATTAAAAATTTCATCTAAGGATCATTATTGACAACATTTGACTTTCCAAGGACCCTAGTTGACTTTTCTTCCAAAATATCCCAACAGGGACCAAATCTGTCAATTTTTGAAACTCAAGGGACCAAACTATAAATTTCCAAAACTTTTAGAATTTTCACCAAAAGACTAAATATGACAACTTATGATTTCAAAAGGACCTTTGGTGATAATTTTCCATATTTTGAATATCCAGGGACTAGATTTGTAATTTTATGAAAGTTGGGGGCTGAAACTGCCAGTTTTGCAAACTTTGTACGTTTTTCGTCAGTTTTTACTCATTTTGCATCTAAAACATATAAAACACGATTTTGAAATATTTTTGGTATTTTGATGCATTTCTGAGTGTTTTTGTATGTTTTGCAGTTCAGATTTGACTAAAAATGATGAGTGTTTGAGCACTCATCACAAACCATATTTATATGGGGTGTTCAATAACATTAAGAAAATAATTCACTAACAAAAATAAGCTAAAATTAATAATAAAAAAAGAAAAGAAAAAGACACTCATTTTGAACTTATTAGTTACCACCCACGTGATTGCAGTGATTGCATTCAATATTTCACTACAAAACAAAGTAAAACCTACTTTACTCTTTCATTTTCTATACTCTTTCTTCTTCCTTTTCGTCTTCCTCACTATATCTTCCATATCTCTTTCTTCTTCACTATTTCAACTAAAAAAACAACTCCACATTCTAAAAACTACCTAAGTATTGATTTTGACTTTCAATTTTGATACGCAGACGCTTTTTTAGGGGGGGGGGGGGGGGCAAATTACAAAAATATCTCGAATACTCAAAAAAGTTACACTGCTCGTTTTTTGGTTTTTTGTTGGGGGGGGGGGGGGGGGGCACGTGCCCACCATGACCCCCCCCCCCCCCCCCGGTAGCTCCGCCTCTGGGAGGTGGCGGTCACACCAACTCACCTTTCACATTAGCTTCATCTCAGCTTTCTCTTTCCTTTCACACCTCCTCACCTTTCACCCTTGATGGTTACACCACTCCTCAAATTTCATTAAATTACTCGCTTTAACAAATACCCCACAAAATACCCCCCCCCCCCCCCCCCCCCCCACTCACAAACAAAATAAACAATACTAAAACACAAACACTTGGCACAAATGCAGAGAGGTGAGGCACATCACCTTTCGTCTCTGGTTTGAGGCACCTCACACATGAGGTACGATGGTGGTAGTGGTGTTGGTGGTGAGGTAGAGCCTTACGATTGACAAAACCACACCATTACTTTCGGTCTTAGTGATTATAATGTATGTTACAAGAGCATAAGGTATGGTAACGCTGGGCATGGCATTATGCCGACGTGGCGGTGGCGTTGCCTGTGTTACCATACCGACCAAACAACAAAACCAATGTCGTTGGTCTCTGCGTTGATACACCAATATGCGTTGGTTTGCATTTTTTATTTTTGTTTAAAAATATTGAGAGTTTTTGTGTGTGTGTGTGTGTGTGTGTTGCGTTGGAGAAGATGGTGTAAGTTTTTTTTTTTTTTTTTTTTTTTTTTTTTTTTTTTTTTTTTTTTTTTTTAGTTTAGTTTTGTAACTTTCTTTTAAATGTTATTTGTATTTGTATTTAATTTATGAAAAATTAGTTTGTTTGAAAAAATGAAAAAGAAAATATATATGTTGGGTCCCAAAAAGGGTGGTGTTAGTAGTTTATGAGGGAGGGGATGTTTTTAAGTATGGTGTTAAAAGTGGGATGGTAATGTGGCGCTGATGTGACAACACTTTTTGGTGTTGATGGTGTTACAACACCTTAGAGAGCTTGGTGTGAAGCTGTTGTTCGCTCGCCAAAGACCCAACAACGCACGAACAACATGTTGTACTGTACTGTGTCTCGTGTTGTTGGTCTGCCATTCGGTATTCAACCAATCCACCCACATACGCCTTTTTTTTTGGTGAGTGAGTGGGTATTTTTGGTGAGGTATTTTTTGGGACCTACAGATTCCAATAACATATTGATAACGCCCTAATTATACATATTCTCGGGCATAATATTATATGTTTTATGATCATTTAGTGTGAACTTTCGATACTTAATATCATGAAATGAATGCAGGTTCACTCTTGGATACTCTGAAGCAAGAAACATCAAAAGCACAACTATTCAGCAATCGAAGTAAATAAATAAGAAGTCTATTATATTAGTCCTTTCTTCCAAGCCAAGTGTGCCGGTTTTCCAAGTCATGTGCGCCGCACTTGTTCTCTTGGCCAAGAAAGTCAAGAAGTACTTTTTAATAAATGTGCGTCGTACTTCCTCTGCATTTATGAAACTTTGGCGCCAAGAAAATAGCAAAGTGAGCCACACTTACAATCTATGTACGCCGTACTTTGCCTATCAGAAGCCTATAAATCGAGCTCATTTGCAAGCATTTGAACTCTCCACTTATAACCAAGTATCACTAAGTTAAGTAAGAAGTATTCCGTGATCCTGAGCCAGAAGCAGACATGAACAAATCTGTAACACCCCCAAATTTAAGTTTGTAGTAGCGGAAAAGTAATTTGGGTGTTACGGGGAGGATCGAAGTTATAATCTCATAAAACAACTTAAAAGAAGCGTTTTGAAAGTTATTTGTCACTCAAATAATATTTTTGATAAAAGGTGAACCATTTGATTTACAAATCTTTATGAAACGATATAAAGGCTTGAAAGAATGACATATTTGATTTTTACACAATTTTAATTTATCAGAGTAATAAATGCCCACTCCGTGTCTTGTCCTGCTCCGTTAAATTACCTGAGATACACATGCTTAAAAGTGTCAACACAAAGGTTGGTGAGTTCATAGAGTTTTATGGAAAACCGTTTATTTTGATAGATTTCAGGAATATTTAGTAATGATGAATACAAACAATGATGAAACAAGTATTTGGTAATGTTGATTATAATCACAGAATAAATCATATAAATATTCAATCAAATTCAAATAAGGAATCAATAATCCTAACATGAGCTGGAAACTCATGATGCTAATTTAATCAGATATACAATTCAAGTATGGTAAAATTCCTATACAGCTGTATCTAAATATATGTTGAAAACATACATTTCCTTATAGATATTGCCCCAAGCCTCATGACACACAAGACGTTAACAAAAGGGGTGTTTTATCAAGTCAATGATAAATTTTGCCCTCGTGTAATAGGTGATTTGCCAATTCCTATTTTTACTCAAATATAGTGTATCACGACTAATACGACTAACCATGTGCATATGGCATTCCGTCAAGTATTAGTGGGACAGGAGGTCAATCCTTAACAGGTTTCGAAGCTGTTCACTATATTCGTGCTCACATAACAGTGATTAATGGCTCATGATTGAGGGACTTTATGGCGATAAGGTAACTTAGGCAATATCAAGGTAATAATGGGATCATTCAGAATAACATCATATAATCAAGTATCATACCACAGTAATCAATTTGGAAATAGTATCATCTGAGTATCAGTAATTCAGTTAAGTATTTCGCCAGTAACATATATATATATCACATACCACAATAATCGAATTGGAAACATTATCATATGAGTATCAGTATTTCAGTTGAGTAATTCATCAGTAAACTATATATATCACATACCACAATAATCAAATTGGAAACATTATCACATGAGTATCAGTATTTCAATTAAGTATTTCGTCAAGTATTGTATATTTCACATCTTAAATCACAAACCATATTAAATAAATATCAATTAGGAAATTGATTTGAATCATGTATTTTATTCATATACTTATAAAATTATCAAAGTATATGTACGCATGTATCTCCCCTAAAGAGTTAAAAACAAGTATTGGAAATGGGCTATGACTCACCTTAATTGATACGGGAATGATGAAAAGTAAATTCGAGAGATTATGAGAATGATTATGAAAACGTCTTTGATACGGAACCTGATAAATAAATTTATCTGAGAATTTGACCAAATACTATTTGGTAAATACGAACGAATAATATTTATTTGTTATGACGAATAGATGATGTGCAGTGTAATTATTATGCCATGCATGATATGATAACATACTTTATTTAAATTATCCATCGAAGTTTTACCTTTTTAAACGTAAGTAAAAATATTAACTTTTGAAATATCGTTATATATATTATTAACGTAAAAATAAATAATATATAAATAAAACGTAATAAAAATGCATATGACGTGATGGTTGACGTAAAATAGAAAATAAAATAAGAATGTCAAATATAATATGTTGGTCCTTGTCCTTTTCCAGTTTTTACACTTTTTATGCTAACGGCGTTAGCGTTACATCGTTGGTCCTTTTTTTATATAATTTACAATTATAGTCCACTACTTGTCCAAAATAACATTCTAAGCTTGGAATATTAAATAATATCAAGTTTTATCCTATAGATTCTGTTTTTACAGTTTCAGTCCCTACTTTTCAGTCCTTGACAGTTTTAGTCCTCCTAAGTGTCGTCGCGTTACATTTTTAGTCCAAAAGTGTAATAAAAAGTGGGAAAAATTATAGAAAAATTCTCGTAGCTTATTTAAGTTTATTAAAGCTTATTTCAACTGTTTATTTGATAAAAGAGCTTATTTTTCAGCTTATGGGCTTCTAACGAGCCAAACAAAAGCCCATTTAGAAATTTGGAGGCGAGGGCATGGAAATTGATTTGGGCCTGAACTTGGGCTACTTTTGTGATTCCAAAAATATATTTTATGGGCCTGGTGGACTGATAAAACGTTAAATCTTATTGGGCTTAGTATAAGTCCAATCGAATTTTATTAAAATTTTGAATATCATGAGATTTAGAAACCTTGTGATTGTCGATCCAAAATGAATTAATTTGAGTGTCGAAACGTGAGTATTTTTACAAGTTATCTATATGAAAGTGGTAGTTTTCTAGGAGGTCTATTGAGTCGTGTAAAAATACGGTATGATTGTTAAGTAAAATTTTGATATACAAGGTCGTTTTATAGGCGCTGGTATGAGTTTAATATATGTTAAAGACTTAGTGAAATTTTTCTAAGTATTTAGAGTTTTTGTACCGATTAAGCATGGTTTAAAAATAAGTTTGTATGATGCATGAATCGTAAAAGAAACGTGAAATAGGTGTGCTACATGACTCCTAGGCCTTCCAAGATAGAGGCTAGCCACGCTTGTGTTACTACAAATTTATACGTACATATATATATATATATGTATATATATATATATATATATATATATATATATATATATATATATATATATACATAAAGCTTGTATACGATTTATAAAACATAAACATGATGCATGAGACATGTTTAACGTGTGAAATGAATTGGAATGAGTTTGAAACGACTTACTACACCTCTAGGGTGGTGGAGAAACGAGTAGGAACGAAGGAAACACAAGAAACTATAAAATTCGACTATAACCCAAAGATATATTCGAATTTATTCAACCCGTTCCTTCTCCCTTGCTTCCAAACGTGGGCTAACTTGTTCCTGGAGTCTTAGAAGTGAGTTTTAAGGAAGAAAGGAAGTTGTGAAAGTGTAAGGTAATTGTGGGAATCGGATGCATGCATGTAACGTATATATATTCTCATTTGATAACACGTATGGTGTGAAATCATCCAAGGAGACTTAAACACTATGCAATGTCAGTAACATAGGTTTATAGGATGAGATTTTAACATATAATATTGATTGTGAGAGCTAGAATTGAGGTGAATGTTTGATGATTCATGTATATATGTCGACAATTATTTTCATTCCATACACGATTTAATAAATTGTGTACCCCTTGGATATAACTAATTATTCTTGACATTTAAACATGAAATCATCTTAGAATTATTATTTGGAACTCTTAGAAACAAACTAGAGTCGAAACGGTTAAGAAATGAATATTTTACAAATCGATTGATTTGGATTTTTCGTCAATCACTTTGCCTCCTAAACATGTATCAAACGTCGTCCTATGAAGTTGGGGTTTGACACACTAATAGTTGGCTAGTTGGGGAATGAGATGGTGCAAAAATATTCGTGAGTCGTGTGTAAGAATAGCGAAAACGAGAGTCGTTTTGGAGGATAGTTGCTTAGTCGAATAATTCAAATTAAATGGATTTTGGGCTTGAATCATGGGCCGGATGAACAGTGCACGAGACATTGGCCTGGGAAAATAATTAGGGGCCCGTTTGGTATTAATTAGTTTTAATTAAGTTTAGTAAGTTTGTTAGCCTTGCTATTTTATAAAAGATAACGTCACACATAAAGAAATGGATTAGATATCATACAAATAGTACTTTAGGGACTATTATTGTAATATAGGCAAACTAGTAATGTTAGGAGCCTATAAATACCCCTCATGACTCTCCATGAGGGGTGTGGGAAAGTGTGTGTGTTGTTTCATTTATTCATTTTTAATATAAACCCTTTTCTCCACCTTTCTCTCTCTACTTTTTCTCTCTAGAACAATGGTGTATTTCGATCAACCTCGACCTCCGGAAGGTGTTTCTTGGTTATATCAAGTGGTATCAGAGCAAACCGGGGGCAAATCGTGGTGTTTTTAGGTGAAAAATCGTGTTTTTTGGTGTTTTTTCTCGGAAAACTTAGGATCTTATCGAGTTAGGATTTTTCTTATCAAGTTAGAAAATTTTATCGAGTTAGAAAAATTCTAGTGAGTTAGAAAATTTTTGCGAGTTTGAGAAAAAATTCTAGCGAGTTTGCAAAAGTTCTAGCGAGTTTGAAAATATCTAGTGATTTAGAATTTTTGAAAGTTTTTGAGTTAGGGTTCTGAGTTTCAAGGGTTACCGAGTTTGGTCAGATTTTACCGAGTTTGGTCACTTTTACCGAGTTAGATGCAAATTACCGAGTTTGGTCAGATCTTACCGAGTATGGACAGCTTTACCGAGTTAGGTGGTATTACCGAGTTTGGTCAGCTTTACCGAGTTAGGGTTGATTTTCGTGCAACAGTTTCATGTTTTGAGTATGCTTCATATTGTTTGCCGAGTTAGGCTGGTCCAACCTTATCGTTTATCGAGTAAGGATTTATTTTAGACTAATCTAAACGAAACTCTGCCGAAATTGACTTAGGATATCGAGTAACGAGATGGGATTTTGAGTAAGGAAATATCAAAAGATTATTACATAAACAAAACCCTAACCTCATCAATAACCTAATGTCTAAATACCCTAAACCCTTACCTTCACCAAAAACACACATGATATTATTGGTAAATATTTTATAGAACATGATTCATTTTATTGTTTCATTATCTAAATACCAATATATCACTACCCAAAAACACACCACGAAGTGCTTAAACGATCCTGATCAAGAATCACAATCAAATGACAACGGCTAGTATCGGATTTTGTGATTATGGGAATGATTCTTTATCACTTTTCTGGGTTTAAAGTTCATTTCAAGGGCATGTGTACTTATTTATCTAAAAGTCTAGGGGTGGATGGATGCATGACTTTCGAAGATACTTGTTTGGGCAAACACTAAAGATAGTGATTAAGACTTGCATTATCTAGTTATACCCGATGTAAGGAGTTACATTGTAGTGCTCACGGGTTATAGCTATCACTTTAAGGAGCTACGTTGTAGTGCTCAGTGTCACACGAAGTTGTGGATAATCAAGAGGTGTTGTACGTCTTATACTTGATGGTTGGTTGGTTGAAGAGTATAGAGTACTTAGAGATTCGATGGTGTACGAACTCTCTACACCGTTCTTAGTCACACCATAGTACAAGATTAAGTAACATATCTACGAGATGTTTACTTTACTGTCAGATTTGTTATATTGGGTTGTTTCTATAGTCATTGGTCATTTACTAGCTGGTTGGAATTTGAAGAGGTCGCTTAAGGTTGAAGAGAAGAGAAGATATTGTAGAATAAAGAGAGTCATATCCTATCAGCATATTCTCACAAATTATGCTTTCATGGTCTATCTATACTGCATCAGAAGTGTAAAGTACGGGTAATTTTGGCATGTACACACAATAGTATGATGATTTCGATACATCGCAACCATCAGGAGGGAGAAGAACATGCCAAAAGAAGTAGTGTTTCATCTCTAGTACGTTGGTTGTTCGAGGGAATTGTGCTTACACTAGAACCGAAGAAGTACTAATGATGTGTACATCGGAGAGTATTACCAACCTTCTGTGCAATACTATGTGAGTTATGCTATGATGCTCCCTGAATGACAACCATGGTGCAAACTCATTAGTATCTACCTTGTCCGCTGCGAGATGAGAAGAGAGTTGTCAGTTCAGGAGGGAGCAGAAGAAAAAGAATAAAGGCTCACTAGTTAGGAGGGAGTAATAACCTAACTAGACAATTACTGTTGAAGTTCAGAGCTACAAAGACCTTTGCCGTCAGTGTCAAAGATCATACGCCGAGATCGTCGGAAGAGAGAACTTCAAGTCTGCCTCAGTATCTAGACTACGGAGACTCTGCGCTTCAACAACGTCAACATAGTTTACTATTGTTGTAATTTACATGTTTATGTGTTTATAGGTCTCATTGTATCCATTCATGTGTGACGATATCTTGGAGGGAGATTGTTAGCCTTGCTATTTTATAAAAGATAACGTCACACATAAAGAAATGGATTAGATATCATGCAAATAGTACTTTAGGGACTATTATTGTAATATAGGCAAACTAGTAATGTTAGGAGCCTATAAATACCCCTCATGACTCTCCATGAGGGGTGTGGGAAATTGTGTGTATTGTTTTATTTATTTCATTTTAATATAAACCCTTTTCTCCACCTTTCTCTCTCTACTTTCTCTCTCTAGAATAATCATGTATTTCGATCAACCTCGACCTCCCGAACGTGTTTCTTGGTCATAACAAAGTTTATAATATTTTGTTAAACGCGTCGAGAACTTGTTTTGTCGTTTGGTGAATTTTGCAATATCGTAATCGTGACCATTTTAATATAATAAGAAAATTTTAAATTTCCCCGTAAAAATGGTGATTAAGATAATGACAGAGATGAATATATAATTAAAGGTTTTTAATTATATGGATTTTTGCGAGGTTTTACAGTACCCACATGTCATTCTGAATTTCGTCCCGAAATTCAAATTTAATGTGATTACTTGAGTAAAGAATTTTTGAACAGAAGGTGGTCGAGAGATTTTTATTCCTAAAATTAAGGAAACGTGATTCAGTTAGATTTACTTGTACTAGACAAGACAAGGTAACTGACGTATTTAAGGGTTGTGAATATTGAGAATAGTGGTCATGAATTGTGAAATAACGGCTAGTGCATAGTGTCCAACGGTCGGGAATAGTACCCAACGGCTATATTCTAGCCTATATATACCACTTCCAATTTCCACTTCTTCCATCAACCATTTTCCTCTTATTTTCCATCTCAAAATGCCGCACCTCATCACCATCTTAGCGATTGTGTATGTCGTCCTTGCCGCTATCTACTTAGCGTATGTTCCGGATGAAGACTTTGGATTCTTGGTCGCGATCTTGATGTTCGTCGTACCCCTCACTATCCTAGTCATTACCGTAGACAAGATCTGGGGGTAAAAATCTTGAGTTAGGGTTGTTTTAAATTAAGTTCTTGTTGTGTTTCTATGTACTTGTAACGAATAAGGAATAAAACCCGTCTTGTTTTTATGTTTAGGAATTTGTCTCATTATTGTTTTTAATATTTTGTTTATATTTATCTTTTAGCATAATTAAGGTGATTCATCCTGTGGTGGCTCTTGCTATTGTTTTGTTGGTGGGAGTCTTTGTTGCCATAGCGGATCAACCTATTGAAGATTCCATGGTTTATATTGTAATAATTGTAACGGTAGCACTTCCGATGCTAATTATTTGTTTATGTATTAACTTTTATGGATTTTAATAAAATTTTCGCTATTGGAGTTTTCTTATCAGTCTTTGTGAATTTTTGTGTTTTCTTGCTTGTACTTTTGTTGATTTCTTATCATAATGGTGATAAGATAAGATATGTATTTATTGTGGTTTGTTCAATGTATTGTTTATGAACAGTTTATTTTAGCTCTATATTTTGCTTTTGAATGAAGATTGTTATTTAAAATTTTGAAAATATCACTGTTCCTTTCATAACATAATTCTTCCTAAATTAGACATAGTTGATCAGGCTATGTATAATTGAGGACCAAATAATGTGATGTTTGGCTCAATCATATATTTCTATAAATTGTTTTAGATGGTGTTCAATGTGTTGTTTTTTATAATATAACACGTAATTCCTTTTTTTTTTAAATAAAGTAGAAAATTTTAGGGTTCATACTATAAATCAGAAATTTATGGAGTAAATATATAGTATATTGTCATTTGGTAAATGAGACAGAAATTGAAATTAACGTAGATTATCATTATTATGGAAATATTACAAGGGAGATTTTTCGATACAGTAGAAAGATTGTTGTTATATTTAAGTTACATCCATCGTAACTTAGAGTGAAATACAGGAAAGAGATACAACTTAGGAAATTTTAAACTAGATTTTATTTTTCTACAACAGGAATTTATTCATCTGTGTAAATCTAGTTGCCATTCCCTCGATACTATCAAGGTCTTTATAGACTCTTCATTTTCTTGTAAATATCTTGGCTTTCCAATTAACATTGTAGTTTGGACATCGACTCATATAATGCCCTTTTCCACCACATCCGTGGCATACTACTGTTGTTGGTTGTCCTTTCCTGTCCTTAGTCCTGCAGCTAATTGCCTGGTGACCTGTTTTCTGACATTTCGTGCATTTAACCCTGCAGATTCCGGTGTGATGCTGGTTGCATTTTTGACACCAGGGTAGATTTCCACGATAACCACTTCCAGTAACAGGTGTGACGAGGCAATTTCTATTAGCTTTCTGATTGTGTTCTAGCTGACGTTGATAATCCATACGATCTTCTAGATGTTTATGATAACGATCTTGAGCATTGACGAGGTTGCAGTAGATGGGATTGATGGTTCCTATTTCGGGGAGTTTCCTCTTTTGATTATTTCCATTTGGTATAACCCCGTGCCTAATTCCTTGATGATGGTTGATGGTAGGGTTGATCATTCCTTCTTGCATCTTTAAGTGAGGTGGCCTATACTTCATGAAACTTGCAGGGTGGTGATTACCAAGTATACCCGTCTCTCTTCTCGGATAAACTATGGTAGTCCCTTCTAATACCACCGACACTATGTCTTTTACCAATTTCTGGATAGCTCCAGGAGTCATGGTGATTTCTGATGATGATTGATATGCATTGTTCATGTTGTCCATTTTCTGAAATCATAAATGAAACTCAACATTAGAATCCATATAATATCAGAATAATTCAAATAATGAAGTTAATTATTTCATTGATGATAGACTGAATTGACTCCCTACTATAATCTAATTTCAAGATATGTCTGTGTTGTATCATATATAAATGATCAACTCTTGATATGGGATTACTAAGGAACAAACCGACTTGTCTATTAAAATTGAAGCTCAATAATCTTTTCTTCATTCTTTAAATTCCTTTTCAAGAATTGATTTTTAGACAATTCTTAAGATTTTGGGTTAATTATGGTATTTTTAAGAAATTCTAACAATTTGTAAGAAATCTTACGGTAGATTTGAATAATATTACAGAGGTAAACAGAATATTAATAACTTGTCTGATTGTTTTTGCAAGATAAACGATACAAGATCTTTTATTAATACTCCATCGATCTGCGTGGAATCATTTGTTTATCAAAGAAAGTAACAAGTGATGAGATTTTTGCATGAAGATATGAGGATTCATTACATGCATGATTGATATGAAAGAAAAGATTGATTCATAACATAGATATATAACAGAAGGGATGTTATTATACAATATGTCTTGATTACACGTTCTGAAGTTTCAGATTTATTAAACATTACATGAAATACTAACCAAAACTATTTGGTTTAGTAGGAACAACAAGGATACTTGTAAAATTAAGATTAGTTACGCCTCTGACGTAAATATCTAATTTCTTTCTCAAGTTCAAGTTGTGCAGCTTCCATGTTTGAGAAACGTTCTTGACACATGCTCATTTGATTTGCCAACATAGTCTCTAATGTGGCAATCTTTTGACCCTGGTTTCTGGCTGCATCTCTGGCCATCCATATGGTTCTTTCAATATCTTCAATTCTTACATGTGTATGACTGTGTTATCTTCTTGCACAACGGACCCTGGAGTCCAAACTTCCAAGCTCTTGGTTGGTGTTGTCCTTTATCTCATTAATCTTTATTCCTAACTCACACATTGTTCGCCTCTCAGCATCCGCCCTTTTGAACAATGCATCAAGGTTACGGTCGTACCATTCAAATTGAGTTGGTCGTAACCCTTTTAGCTGTTCAGTGTGAGCATCCAATATGCTGGCTTGTCGATAAATAAGATTCCATATTGTTTCAGGAGTGCTTATATTGTAGTCGGGAGAGTTAGGTGAGGATAAATTATTTGGAGAATCTGGTATTGTGGAATCTGAAGTATAAGGTAACGGAGAATTTGGCTCAACATTCTTCCATGATATCCCTTGGCTTGAACCTTGTCCAACTTCGAATGTTGCCTGGCCACCAATCAAATCTTCATATGATTCAGTAGCTCTCCTGAGTCTTTGACGTAAAGGTGAACGAATAGATGACGATGGAGGTGATCTCTGAGTGAGTTCTATATTAGGCTGGAGTTGTGATATTTGTACGTAAGGATCTTCAGTATTCAGAGAATTTTTATTGATAGATGAGGTATTAGTATTATGGAGAGTAGTTTTGATATTCACGGGAGTTCCTGAAGACATGCTACAGTAGTAACCGAGAATAATATTTTATGAGTATTTTGTATGTTAAAGATGTAACAGTACAGATGAAATAATTATTGTGTAAGAGTAATTTCTAAACATGTAAGATAATCTCAACAGATAAAGTATTGAGCACGGCAGTCTGCAGACACGGAGGGCATAAAATGTTATGGTGTAAAATCATTATTTTGAAAATGTAGTTATAGTTTTAATGTTTGAAAACATTTAATTCTCTATAACTGTAGCTCTGATGCCAATTTGTAACACCCCCAAATTTAAGTTTGTAGCAGCGGAAAAGTAATTTAGGTGTTACGGGGAGGATCGAAGTTATAATCTCATAAAACAACTTAAAAGAAGCGTTTTGAAAGTTATTTGTCATTCAAATAATATTTTTGATCAAAGGTGAACCATTTTATTTAAAAATCTTTATGAAACGATAAAAAGGCTTGAAAGAATGACATATTTGATTTTTACACCATTTTAATTTATCAGAGTAATAAATGCCCACTCTGTGTCTTGTCCTGCTCCGTTAAATTACCTGAGATACACATGCTTAAAAGTGTCAACACAAAGGTTGGTGAGTTCATAGAGTTTTATGGAAAACCGTTTATTTTGATAGATTTCAGGAATATTTGGTAATGATGAATACAAACAATGATGAAACAAGTATTTGGTAATGTTGATTATAATCACAGAATAAATCATATAAATATTCAATCAAATTCAAATAAGAGATCAATAATCCTAACATGAGCTGGAAACTCATGATGCTAATTTAATCAGATATACAATTCAAGTATGGTCAAATTCCTATACAGCTGTATCTAAATATATGTTGAAAACATACATTTCCTTATAGATATTGCCCCAAGCCTCATGACACGCAAAACGTTAACAAAAGGGGTGTTTTATCAAGTCAATGATAAATTTTGCCCTCGTGTAATAGGTGATTTGCCAATTCCTATTTTTACTCAAATATTGTGTATCACGACTAATACGACTAACCATGTGCATATGGCATTCCGTCAAGTATTAGTGGGACAGGAGGTCAATCCTTAACAGGTTTCGAAGCTGTTCACTATATTCGCGCTCACATAACAGTGATTAATGGCTCATGATTGAGGGACTTTATGGCGATAAGGTAACTTAGGTAATATTAAGGTAATAATGGGACCATTCAGAATAACATCATATAATCAAGTATCATACCACAGTATCAATTTGGAAATAGTATCATCTGAGTATTAGTAATTCAGTTAAGTATTTCGCCAGTAACATATATATATCACATACCACAATAATCGAATTGGAAACATTATCATATGAGTATCAGTATTTCAGTTGAGTAATTCATCAGTAAACTATATATATCACATACTACAATAATCAAATTGGAAACATTATCACATGAGTATCAGTATTTCAATTAAGTATTTCGTCAAGTATTGTATATTTCACATCTTAAATCACAAACCATATTAAATAAATATCAATTAGGAAATTGAGTTGAATCTTGTATTTTATTCATATACTTATAAAATTATCAAAGTATATGTAAGCATGTATCTCCCCCAAAGAGTTAAAAACAAGTATTGGAAATGGGGCTATGACTCACCTTGATTGATACGAGAATGATGAAAAGTAAATTCGAGAGATTATGAGAATGATTATGAAAACGTCTTTGATACGGAACCTGATAAATAAATTTATCTAAGAATTTGACCAAATACTATTTGGTAAATACGAACGAATAACGAATAATATTTATTCGTTATGACGAATAGATGATGTGCAGTGTAATTATTATGCCATGCATGATATGATAACATACTTTATTTAAATTATCCATCGAAGTTTTACATTTTTAAACGTAAGTAAAAATATTAACTTTTGAAATATCGTTATATATATTATTAACGTAAAAATAAATAATATATAAATAAAACGTAATAAAAATGCATATGACGTGATGGTTGACGTAAAATAGAAAATAAAATAAGAATGTCAAATATAATATGTTGGTCCTTGTCCTTTTCCAGTTTTTACACTTTTTATGCTAACGGTGTTAGCGTTACATCGTTAGTCCTTTTTATATATAATTTACAATTATAGTCCACTACTTGTCCAAAATAACATTCTAAGCTTGGAATATTAAATAATATCAAGTTTTATCCTATAGATTCTGTTTTTACAGTTTCAGTCCCTACTTTTCAGTCCTTGACAAAATAACCCAAAGATATATTCGAATTTATTCAACCCGTTCCTTCTCCCTTGCTTCCAAACGTGAGCTAACTTGTTCCTGGACTCTTAGAAGTGAGTTTTAAGGAAGAAAGGAAGTTGTGAAAGTGTAAGGTAATTGTGGGAATCGGATGCATGCATGTAACGTATATATATTCTCATTTGATAACACGTATGGTGTGAAATCATCCAAGGAGACTATAAACACTATGCAATGTCAGTAACATAGGTTTATAGGATGAGATTTTAACATATAATATTGATTGTGAGAGCTAGAATTGAGGTGAATGTTTGATGATTCATGTATATATGTCGACAATCATTTTCATTCCATACACGATTTAATAAATTGTGTACCCCTTGGATATAACTAATTATTCTTGACATTTAAACATGAAATCATCTTAGAATTATTATTTGGAACTATTAGAAACAAACTAGAGTCGAAACGGTTAAGAAATGAATATTTTACAAATCGATTGATTTGGATTTTTCATCAATCACTTTGCCTCCTAAACATGTATCAAACGTCGTCCTATGAACTTAGGGTTTGACACACTAATAGTTGGCTAGGTGGGGAATGAGATGGTGCAAAAATATTTGTGAGTCGTGTGTAAGAATAGCGAAAACGAGAGTCGTTTTGGAGGATAGTTGCTTAGTCGAATAATTCAAATTAAATGGATTTTGGGCTTGAATCATGGGCCGGATGAACAGTGCACGAGACATTGGGCTGGGAAAATAATTAGGGGCCCGTTTGGTATTAATTAGTTTTAATTAAGTTTAGTAAGTTTTTAATATTTTGTTAAACGCGTCGAGAACTTGTTTTGTCGTTTGGTGAATTTTGCAATATCGTAATCGTGACCATTTTAATATAATAAGAAAATTTTAAATTTCCTCGTAAAAATGGTGATTAAGATAATGACAGAGATGAATATATAATTAAATGTTTTTAATTATATGGATTTTTGCGAGGTTTTACAAAATCAGACAAGGACGTTATATATTTGTTGGTGCTGAACTCTTGGTTACTTGTGACACTAGTGTAATCCATTTGATCATTCCAATCCGTATGTCTCTTGTTTACTATTTAATCATTTCTGTTGACATGAACTCATTAGCCATGAGAGACTAAACCTCTTGTGATTGCTTGGATATGTTTTAATAATAAAGTGACTTATAATTATGCTTTGATCTTTATCAATTTTAAGTTTATGCTGTGAACTATTGTGTCCCTAGTCTTATTACGTTTGTTATTGAAACTGATTGAATTTAACTTGTTGGGATAGGTCGAAAGAACCAATTTGTTACATGCAATTCTAGAGACTTGTCTGCGTTTCTAGTCTTCGAAAGGAGAAATCCACCTATGAGAATCAATAATAATCTATACTAGATATATAATACTATCTTGAGAGAAGTCTCTTGGTAGATAGACATAAATCTTGAATTGCACCTAACAAACTATGAAATTGCTCTTTTGACGAAAATGGCGAAATTATAAGTTGTACTCTACTCATATTATCAAACTAAGATCAAACATAAGCATTGTCATTGAATTATCCAAGCTATCCAAGCAATCATTTATTTTATCATTTGAATTCTCCATATTACCTTTATCGTTATTTGTTAACTATTGTTTTGTTTACTAATCATTTATACTTAATCCGAACGAACTAAGTCCCTGTGGATACGACCTGGTCTTACATAAATCTTATATTACCAACGAGGGTTATACTTTACCCGTGTGTTTGGTTTATTAAAATCGGTGAAACTAGTATTATAAATTTAAAGCTTTCCTTACACATCACATATTATTGGTTTTTTTTATTGAGGAGGGTATTTTAGTTGTTGATGTGTTATTGGGAGGCTGATAAGATGGCAAACAAATAAAATTATTGGTTCTCCTCACACCTTGCACCCTTATGCTCTAAGAGGGGAAGGTGTAGTGACGAAGGAGTGTTCGCCACTCCTACGTGGTTGTTCTTCATGCCTAGCCACTACAACCCCCCCCCCCCCCCCCTCTTCACATCTCCTCATTTGATCCTTCTTCGTCTGCACGGCGAAGCAAGCACCTGACAAATGTGTACTTTTTTTTGTGAGTGTAAAATTAAATATAGTCTAATGGTGTGCGTCAAATGAGTAAGTTGAGGTTAGTTATTAGTGAGGGGGTTAGTTATGAAGAGGATATAACGTGATGTGGCACCCGTGGAGCTCAAATGAAGAGCTCAACCTCTTCACTACACCTTCCCCTCTAAGTAACATAAAATTAGACGTGTAAAACTTCTCATGTATAGAAAAGAACATGGTGTCATTTTCAAAAGCTATAAAGTACAAGGTCCAACATAAACTTCACTCAAAACCAAAGTACCAACATTGACTCACTCTTCAAACCAGATCAAAACAGACACTCACATTCAAACACACTCTTATCTTTGTCACACAACATAAACATACACTTCAGTTCATCCTAAAACCCTAAAAAAATCCTTACAAAAAGAAAAAAAAGCAAAACATGTTACTCCACCCAACATTATCCCAATCTCCATCTCACCCAAAACAACCCATTTCATTCTCATCATCATCATCATCACTCACCAGTTCCTTAAAAGTCCCATATGGGTTTAACTTATCACCTTTTAAAAAGCCACAATTTGTCATAAAAAGCAGTTTCTCTAAGGCGCATAGTTATGGGACAGTGGACTATGAAAAAAAGGCAGGAACAAGTGTGACATGGAAAGCTATTTATAAGAGGATATCATTGATGGGTGATCCTGAGAAAGGTGCAACACAAGTGTTGAATCAGTGGGAAAATGAAGGGAAGAAAGTTACTAAGTGGGAGCTTTGTAGGATTGTTAAGGAAATGAGGAAGTATGGTCGACATAAGCTCGCTCTTGAGGTATGTGTATGTTTTAATTAAGTTTTGGTCATGAAGTTTTAGGTGTTTGTAATACTGATATACTTATTGGTACTAGTATAAATCTCAAACAGTATGGTGTATGATTAACAAGTGATGTTATGTGAAAGGTAATTGTAAGAAAATAAAAACAATTGGGTCTGTAAATTTTTGCGAAAGTTTATTTTTCATTCATATATTCTAGAAAAAGAGTTAGATCTTTAGTCATAGCTTGAAGTTTTGCCCCTTTTGATAAGCCAAAAAGTTAATCGGTTTATCCTATGGAAGCATATCGGAGTTGTAAATTGTTGACACCAATTTTCAACCAGGGAAGTACTTCGGCTGACTTTATAGAATCTATAGGGTAATATTTCTAGTAGTTTATGAAATATTAACACTTAGTAGTTAGTGGTTCGCTACTATGTAGGGGTTGTTGAAAATTGCACAAGCACATATGGATATGTGGCAGCATAGACACAAGTAGATGGCAATGGGAATGTACATATGTATATCAGTATATCCATATGTAGCTAAGTTAATCCCAACTTGGATTAAGGATTACAAGATCTAGACCACAAATCCAACACAAATCCAAGGATTTCCTTTCTCGTAATTGCATTTTCTGTTTAATCATTCGATGAACATCTTAATCAAAAGAATCTCAATATTATCTTCATCCAAAAAAAAAAAAAAAAAAAAAAAAATAGGAGTCTTTTTGTATAGTTTTATGATTTATCTACATATTATTACATCTATACACATTTGAGCACATATGATTATACTATGATGGATTCATGGGGGGTCTTTATTTGATCATTCATTGTTTATAGTTATCCTTTAGCTTTTTGGAGGCCTTAGCTATATATAATTTTAACATGAAACTGTTTATCTAATCCGTAAAAAATAAGGCATAATTTATGGTCATTTGAAATTTCGATGCTATATTTAGTGGGGGTTAAACTACATAAACAGTTGTTACTACAATTTCCATAATGAAATGTTTGTTGTTTTTGGATTATGGAAGTTGATGTAATGGTTGTTTAAGAGTGTTAATCTCCATTAAGTTCGACATAGAAGCTCCATGTTACTGGACCAGTCTTTGTTTTTAGTAGATTCTGTAAGAGTCTTGGTGTCAAAACTGCGAAGTTCATGGCTTTCAAAAAACTAAAGGGTAAGAAAATGAGTGGATGAGTGGTCTAAACAAACACCCCCATGACTTCGACATACAATAAAATCTATTTATATATGCTTGAGAGAAGTAACACATGCAAAATTATGAAGTAGATAAGTCATGAAACTATCGATACATACCTTTCTTTTTTAGTTATTTATGAAATAAAAGTTGTGATTCTTTTAATTTAATAAGTCCATTTGACTGCATTGTAATTATATACAAGTTGCAATAACAAGGAGGGAAAAATCCCTGAATTGTCGTCGGGGATAAAGATCTAATCTAGTTCCATGCCGGACATGAGGATGGGGATTGAGATCCTAGTTCTCTCGGAACCGTTGCTATTCCTAAATTCTGTGAGGCTGTACCCCGTACCCAAACATTCAAACCAAGGCTGTCAAGATCGGAATCTTACCTAGGATTGTTTTTTTCTTCTCAAGATCGGGATCTTAAGGTCGGGTCGAGATCATAAATCCTACTTTATTTAACTAATTGCAAGAATGCAAGTAATGCATTTGAAAGACATGAATGATCTGACCCATTAACATGTAAATTCAAACTAATTTCAAGTATGCACATGTAAACAAGTTAGCAACTTTTAGTAACAGTTTATCTAAATGTATTGCGTGGAGTTATTAGCTAGTGGCTAAAAGTTACAATTTAGCATAAAAATTACTGTCAAGAGTGTAAAAAACAAGAGCCACGAAGGTAACAACTTAAGTATCTTACTGTTAGATACTTCAAGCTCGTTTCTGTAACTCCTAAATGTCATAAAGTCATAATTGTCGGGAAAGCATTCCTAGATGTCATAAAGTCCAAACAATCAAACTGTTAATTAAAGGTCCAAACTGGTAAGAACGGATTGTTAGATGATCTTATGCAGTTATGCTCGCATAGCAATTCCATGTTCTTACTTGCGATCTTGGTGATCCTAGAGCGATTTTACCTTTTTTGTTTGTGGAATTGTAAGACCTTACGATCGAACTGGCGACCTTGACAGCCATGGTTCGAATTATATTTCACTTTTGAATTACTGAAATTACAATTACAGTAGCTATTAGTAAACCCCGGCTCTAAAATCCTCCAAGCTTCTTACTTCATTTCATTATTCTCTTTGGCGATTCTCAATAGTCAATAGGTTACACTCAGATCCTAGTGCCTCGAGACGGTGCAATACATGAGGTTTTGCTTGAGCTTATTAATGACAAACTCAAGATCACAACTGACAGTTAAATGCGCAGTAGCACAAAGAGCACTCTTTGGCCTTTAGATTAGGGCGTGAAAATTTTGTTAGGTTATTCCTTTGTAGTTCAAGATCTTCAAAGTTTTTCTTAGTAGTCTTCCTTCTTTGTAGCTCTTTCAACTTTAGTCCTCACTTTTTTAGCTTCTCAAGATAAGGTTCAACATAATCATTAGTTAGATTGGGATCATTTAATAAGTCAGGGTCATCTTTACATTATTTCCTATGATAGTTGATCCTCAATTCTAGCTCCTCAAGATAGTCTCAGCATTTCAATACATCACCGTTGCAGCACATTGACGCAGCACAAAGTCTTTATACATATCAAGTTGTAGAAACACCATTATCTTCATGTTACAACAGGTTTATCGTGTACTAGCAGTTTTATAACAAAATAAGTAATATAGACATAAGAATCAAAGTCATGACTATCAAAAGTTAAATGAAAATAAGTATACATGATCAAATCAAAATGACTTTATAACTTGTCGTTCTCGTGACAAGTATAACATCGTTCTGTTCATCAAGTAAATTGTCCGAAGAAATTGATATATGCATTTACATAGCTACATGCATATATATACAAAATGGAATGCTCAATATAAGTGGAATTCTGTTTGTTACTTTGTATTCTGACAAGAGTACATAGGCTGTGTTTAGGGTGGCGGAATGGATGGGTTGGGTTACAGGTTAATTATAATGCATGTCCCGCAACCACTATTTAATCAACTTGTTAGGAATTTTATGAATAGATAATGTGCTGATAAATAATAATGATTACCGAATACCAAAACTACATTTTAACATTAATACTCTAAATTTGTTTTTATTTAGGGAGATTATGAGGTTCTATGCTTTTAAGCGAATATCAGGTCATTTTGACACTTTGACCTGCCCAACCCATATATCCCGTCTTTTTATTTGAATCTTTTTGCTTAACCCATTTAGAGATAAAACATAACCTAAATTGACCCATAATTTTAAATGCGCTTATTTACATGTAAATTGGTAAAAATCACCACATCCTGTCTGTTGCTTTTGTAATGATAGAAAAAGACACTATATACGATTGAAGGTTAACCATCATCTTCATATTCATTTTGAAATTTGTACTAACTCATAATAAACACATCAACCGCAGATTTACCAGTGGATGAACAACAGACCCGAGAGGTTTAGAATATCTTCAAGTGATGCTGCAATTCAGCTAGATCTAGTATCTAAAGTAAATGGAATTTCAGGCGCTGAAGATTACTTCAAAAACCTACCCAATAATTTGATGGACAAACGTATATACGGGGCCCTCTTAAATGCTTACGTCCGTGCTAGAATGGTTGAAAAAGCTGAGTCTCTATTAGTTGAAATGAAAAAGAAAGACTATGCTACCCACGCACTTCCATTTAACGTGATGATGACTCTTTACATGAACCTGAAAGATCAAGAAAAAGTAGAAGCCCTGGTTTCGGAAATGATGCAAAGCAACATCGATTTGGATTTGTATTCATACAATATATGGATTTCGTCGCGTGGGTCACAAGGATCTATTGAAAAGATGGAAGAAGCATATGAAAAGTTGATATTTGATGAGTCGGTAAATCCGAACTGGACTACTCATAGCACAATGGCTACTTTGTACATCAAGAATTCAAGATTTGACAAAGCTGAAGATTGTCTTAGAAAGATTGAAACTTTAATCACTGGTCGTGATCGAATTCCATATCATTATCTTTTGAGTCACTATGGTAGTATCGGGAAGAAAGAAGAAGTTAAAAGAATATGGGAATCTTACAAAACAATCTTTCCGTATATACCTAATTTGGGTTATAGTGCTGTTATCTCTTCGTTCATAAGGATGGATGATATTGAAGAAGCTGAGTTACTTTATGAAGAATGGGTTTCTATGAAGACATCTTATGACCCGAGAATTGGAAATCTTTTATTGGGTTGGTATGTCAGAAACGGGTTTACAGAAAAAGCTGAAACTTTTCTTAAGGAAATGTTAAATGTTGGAAAATCAAATTCGAGTACATGGGAAATCATCGCTGAAAGTCATATAAAAGAAAGTAGGATTTCTGATGCATTGTCTTGTCTCGAAAAAGCATTAGCTGAAGAAGGCTCGAGCTTCTGGAGACCAAAGCCAATGAATATTTCTGTTCTGTACAATCTTTGTGAACGAGAAAATGACGAAAAGAGCAAGGAGGCACTGCTTGAGGTGTTGAGGAAAGTGGGCGTTCTTGAAGATGATCTGTATATGTCGTTTTTACCCTTTTACACAGGATCTAAAGCCGAAAATGTTAAAGTTAGTGTGGGCGGCGATGATGAAGAAGCAGCGGATATGCTTCTAAATGAACTGCAGGCTAGCATTTAAGGACTTGTTGAGGTTATTTTTCGTGCCATTATATATTTACTGTTGTTGAAGAGTAATGCAGGCTCTAACTTATGTTAGACAAGATTTTGCAGTTGTAATGATAATGTTTGGGAATTTTAGCAAAATTATCAACTGTTGCTTAGCTAAATTCGAGCAATGTACAACTTTTATGCAGAATTTACAAGTAGTTATAGCAGTTTATATTTTCTTATCGTTTTTATTCTGTGGTTGAATGTGATGAATTTCGAGCGATGTACTACTTTTTCTTGCAGAAGGTTAGAAGTTATTACAACAACATTTTTACTTGTGCTTTCTTGAAGTTTACTACCCAAGCAATATTCAACTTCCTTTTGTTGTCATTTTGAAGATTTCTTTTACTGTTATTATAATTATTTTTCAAAGTATTATTTGATTGATAACTACATAATCCAAAAATTGTTTATATCTTATACATTTTATCAATAACATTTATGAGACTAACTTATAGAAATTTGTCATCGATTACGTAAATCACCGAACATGCGTTTTTGAATGTTTGGACAAAGAATTGTATACCTTGTTTGATTTTGTTTTGATAGAGTTAATGGTAGAAGTACTCAAAAAACCAAATGATTTTTCATGTAATATTAAAGATTTAAAGTAAACATTTGTATACAAATTCGCCGTAGGACCAATTGGACTTGCACAAACTTTTAATCAAAGTGCGAAGATCCATTTAGCCCAACGAGGAGCACAATACACAAAAGCCAACGTGAATAACTCACTTTACAAGGTAACACATTTTCTTTTCAATGAACAACGTGGGAAGCCAACTCTTTGTTTTCTTTAACAAAAAAGGGATACAAGGTACATCCTACAACCGGTTGTTGTAAGACCGAATACAACCAAATTCACTAAAGATATCCATAGAATGACGTAGAAGTTAATGTCATTCATATTTGTTTGTTATATGTAAAATATTGTATTTGTTTTCAGTAGCAACATATAATTCGACGGTTTAAGTTCTTTTTTAGATTGTGGTTGATATGGATTATTATGGATCTTGGTAAAGATAAATATGATATGAAATTCAAAGTTTATACAAACTCTTTTATGACTCGTTATGTATAAAGAAGATATTCACCTTATTTAGTCAAAGTTAAAACTTATGCTTCCAATATTTGCATAAAAATTTTCCCTTAAAAATGCCAACCATTTAACATTTTTCCTATAGAAGTTACAATTTAAGAAATATGTCTGTAACATAGATCTCCATATTTTATAAGTGCCGTTTTTTGTTTTTTTTTTGTTTTTTTTTTTTTTTTACACGAAACGTAAAATACCCTAGATGTAGAATAGCAATAACAAAAGACTATGAAGGTATAAAGAAACTGGATGCCACATTGAAATCTTTAATCTATTTGTGAAATTTTCCTTCTCTTGAATCCCTTTATAGCTAGTTTAATACATCTAATACCTGGCTAAGAAATTAGAAGAAAAACTTATCGTTGTAGGTCAATCAAGTAATAACTCTAGCTTATACTACACAAATCACCATTGCATTCATAGGACTAGCCGTAATGGCTTGATTTCTCACGCATGGTCACAAGCAAGCACGTGTTGTGCACCACTACGACTACGGCCCCAACTCTTCATACGTGATCAACCAACTTTTGAGATGTTTTGGTCACCAGCTTGACTGAAAATTTTCTTCTTCGTGCGTGTGTATTATTGTATTATATGGTATGTTTGTGTTTAACTGTTTAAGTGGGGGTATGTTTGTGTAGGTGATTTGGTGGTCACCACTATGATTGTTTGATGGTTGATTTAGTGAAGATAGTGAATGCTCTATACAAATTACGAGGTGATGATGCCCTATGATGCAGTCACCATTACATTTGGTATAAATGATTAAACTCGAAATTGAAGTGGTTGGGGGAATAAGTGCCTCAAAAACACTTGCCCAAAGATTATATATGTCACCTTTTCAAAATATTTAGAAGAAAGACTTAACTTCATTGAAAGCCCAGGTATGTTTTGTTGGGCCCATTAGGGCAGGCCATAGGGCTGATCTCCAGAGTTTACAAACTGCCTTGATTTCTTATCATCAAAATAGTTCACAAGATAAGTGGGTAATTGGGTATACACTTTAAATTATTCAAACGAGATGGGCGCCGGTCCGCCGCGTTGCGGCGGGGCGTCGATTTATGAGGTTGATCGTTTGACGTTATCTATTCCTAGACCTATAGGGCAATAGGTAGAACTGTAGAGGCATTCGAGAAACAAATACGGAACAGTAAAGCAAAGGAGATAAAAAGAATCAACACAAATAAATATAAACTGCAAATGTAAAAAGTTACTCCGTATAAGAGTAAATTTGCAAAATTGTACCATGCTTTAAGGAAGTTACAAAAGCAAATATGCAATGCTAAGAACAACCATAATACTCTGATGTCGATGGATGATCAATGTGTAGCAACTTATTTCATAACCAACCTTTCTAGATATTCTAGATAAATGTTACGAATATATACTTGTATATATAGGCAAAGTACAAAAACAGTATACGTTGAAAATACAAACACAAAAACGTAGCCAGCCCTAAAGTTTTGTTTACAGCCTTTGAAAATGAAGAAGTTACCATCTTCGAATTATGTATTTACTCGTAACTGTGTTCTGCATTACCAAGCATTCCACGCCTGAAACAAAAAGCAATGCAAGTTCAACATCGGTCAGTTTTAAAAAATATCCCTGCTGATATTATTTTCTAACCTGTACTTACATGACTCTCATGGTCGCGTTAGCTGATTCGTCGCTGTCAAAGTTCACGAAACCAAAACCCCTGCACCTCACATTGAAACACTCCAGCCATGGGATGCTTACTGTTGAGCTTCAAAATGTTTCTGGTCATGTGCCTTTGTTATGAAGAAAGGTTGATTATTTAAAACCATAAATGTTGAGAAAGAAAGTTGGATAGTTACCTGCATTCCGCAAGTCACTGGGTCCTTCATCAGATTGCCGTTTTTTCTGCGGTTGTCGGACATATTGTTGTGGTGCTGCTGTTTGACTTAGATTACTGTATTCACCAAATAATTTAAAACGTGCTGATCTTCTTTGTCTTTTACGCTGAGAACCTTCACCAGGATATTGAATATTTATTGGTGGAGGGGGATGCTGATTTTTTACATACACCAAGTTATAAAATTGTGTGAGTAATTTTTTTTTTTAAATTTATTTATTTATTTATTTATTTATTATTATTATTATTATTATTATTATTATTATTATGATTATTATTATTATTATTATTTATTCATTTTTTTTAAGAAAGGTTGCTGATCCACAATTATGAATGATGACATAGAAATTTAAGAGACAAAAGTAAGTAGCTACCTTCATTTGGCAATATATTGGGCCCTTCACCAAAGACGTTTGTAAGACAATCTGATCCAGGTTGCACGTCCTATGACGCACCAGGACAAACTCCATGTATAGCCTTTCTTTTAGTCCCTCGAGTGGTTTGGTGGGCTGATTTTGATCTTTGTGCATGGTGAGAACCTTCAGTGCAATGTTGAATAGTAGTTGGTGGAGTTGGATGTTAATTTTCTGAATAAACCAAGTTATAAAATAATGTAAGGAAAAATTTGTTTTTATTGAAAGGTACATCATTAACAATTATGAATGATCACATACAAACTTAAGAAGCAAAAGTAAGTAGTTACCTTGATCTGGCAATATACTGGAGCTCACCATCTAGAGACTTTCTTTTAGTCCGTTGAGTTGTTTGCTGTGCTGATTTTGATCCCTGTGCACGGTGAGAACCTACAGTGCAATGCTGAATACTGTCTATTGGAGGTTGTTTCAGGTTTTCTGCATAAAACAAAGTTATAAAATAATGTAAGCATTTTTTTTAAAAAGAGAGCCAATCCACAGTTATAAATGATTAGATAGAAAGTTAAATGGTCACCTTCATTTGAGTAAACATCAATATATTGAGCAGAGTCGGTTGCACCATTTTGATGATCATCAACAATAGAGGGGCTTGAACGACAACTTGGCCCAGGTTGCACGTCCTGTGACCCAACAGGACAACCTCCATTTAAAACCTTTCTTTTAGTCCCTCGAGTGGTTTGGTGGGCTGATTTTGATCTCCGTGCATGGTGAGAACCTTTGAGGCCAATGTTGAATAGTTGCCGATGGATTTTGATTTTGGTTTTCTGCATAAAGTAAGTTATAAAATAATCTAAGCACATGTTTTTTTTAAAAAGGGACCAAGTCCACAATTATAAACGATGAGTTACAAAGTTAAACGGTCACCTTCATTTGAGTAAACACCAGTGTGTTGAGCAGGAGCGGTTGTACCCTTTTGAGAAAAATCATCGAAAAAAGAGAGGCATGCAGTTTGACAATTGTTCGTTGGTTGTGTATCAAGAGAATGAGTTTTACTACTGTGAGAATCATTGTTTGATTTTCGCAGCATAGTTCAAAACAGCAAGATACGGGCGGTTGTGACAAAGATGATAAACATAAAAAGTAGGAAGCAATACTATTTTGGTATTAACGATTATTAATGGAGTAAGATGGGTAAATATTAACGATCCATTATTGTTATGCTTCTAACTCCATTATTGTTATGCTTCTAACCCCGTGCATTATTATTAATGGAACTAAGCGTTGTAAGTGATGGGGTAAATATTAATGAAAGAAAGAAAAAGAGGATACCTCTGTGGAACTAAGCGTTGTAATGAGATGTCTGCTGAAGCAGCCACATCGAGACCAACCTTCTCGGACGACAAATTTTGTTCGGGGTAATACAATTGCTGCCAAATAAACCATTATGTGATTAGCGCTAAATGTAGCTACACTATTTTGGTATTAACGATTATTAATGGAGTAAGATGGGTAAATATTAACGATCCATTATTGTTATGCTTCTAACTCCATTATTGTTATGCTTCTAACCCCGTGCATTATTATTAATGGAACTAAGCGTTGTAAGTGATAGGGTAAATATTAATGAAAGAAAGAAAAAAAGGATACCTCTGTGGAACTAAGCGTTGTAATGAGATGTCTGCTGAAGCAGCCACATCGAGACCAACCTTCTCGGACGACAAATTTTGTTCGGGGTAATACAATTGCTGCCAAATAAACCATTATGTGATTAGCGCTAAATGTAGCTACGCTGTTGAAATGGGCCCTGGTTAGAAGCTCACACGTACTTCATAAAACAAACGTAATCAGTTCCTTTCTTCTTCCAGTACTCAAGTCTCTTATAAATTGAACAATAAGTACCGAAATTTATAAGATGGGATAAGAAGTACCGGATAAGGTTTTTTTGCTCTAGAACCAATCGCGTCAAAGTGATCATCATTCAAGCCGAGTTCACCATAGAAACCATCATAGAAAAGTAACATCTGCAACCTAAACCGCAATCAAGCATCCACAAAGCACTGCGTCTTTTCCTTATCAACTGTAGATAGTAGGAGTACAATGGAAGCCCCTGCAAGATACAGTCATTGGTAAACAATGCATAGCCAAAATATATAAGCAATCTCGAACCATAAATATGCAAATAATCAATTTTAAGATGCGATACTAAATCCTCGGCATGGGTAACCACAAAATGACTAATCACGCGCTAATATTATATTACAGAAAAAGCACTTAAGAGATAATCACGCGCTAATAATTATTTGTGTTATATAATACTTGATGAAAATTATATAAATGAAAATACATTTAAAACTCAATCCATTCATATATTTTTCATCAAGTATTACATAACACAAATAAAAATATTTATGGTCAAAGTTGAATGAGTAAGACTTTGAAAATTCAAAGTGGACACTTATTGTGGGACAGAGGTAGTAATAGAAAGAGCACGTAGGACATAACCAGATAATAGCAAACGCAAGTTTTATGACAACATGTGCATCACATAATGCGACCAATACCAAACATCTTTTACTTGGTAGAAATGCTTTAACTTATAAAGTTGGAACCATAGTTCAATGTTATTAAATACCACTTACAACTTAACACAAAAGAGAGAAGGTATCAAATTTTTTGTTAGGTAGAGCATTCACAAACAATGAGTTCAATGGTTCTTCACTTCTTCCTTGTTTGAGCTCAAGAATGAGTTTACTTTCTTTTTTCTTTTTTTTTAATATACAACAGAATTCATTGACCGTAAATGACAATTATCTTACGCATTAATTCCATAGATGATTCATTTTGCAGTTTGGTGATTAATCTTTTCTATAAACACGGACAACATTTCCTTACCTGTAATAAGGTAATCCCTCCAGCATGGGCAAGAAAAACTCCCAAGAATTCACTGGCTCAAGATTAGTGATGAAGAATACCTACAGTAGATTGGCTAATTGTTAAACACACATTTTACTGAAGGTAAGGTGCTTGCAAGAGTAAGAATATGTTACTATATGCTACCTTTCCAGACACGATAAGCATATGAGAACCCAAAGCAGCTTCAGCGCATATAAGAGCATGAGCGACATTTTCTACATATGTGTAGTCAGACATGCTTCCGTCACTTCCTAAAATAAACTGGAATGAGAGACTTTATTACTTATATAAAAATATCCGAGAAGATTGCTTTGCACAAACACAAACAAAAACAATTATACATAAAGTGGATAGCTAGCTACTGATCCTATGAACTATACATGGTCCAAAAAAGAGAATATAAACCCCACATCTTTTTCCCCCTAATTTTTGCACAGCCAATAAGACCTTCAATCAAAATCATAACATTGATAAACAGTAGCAAAGAACATTAGCAAGTTAAAAAAAGACCACTAACCTAACCATAAGGAAAAGTGGAATTAACAAAACTCTCAAATTATAACGAAACCCTAATTAAAAGATTTAACAAAGCAAAATAACCCTAAATCGATATTTGAAATCTAAAAAATTAAAAACAAACCTATGCGATGCATCTTGTTTATCCACCATGGGGCTCTAACCAACTCAATCATCTTGAAATCCAAAACACATCAACTGATCAGGATCTAACCCAGAAGTCTGTGAAAACCACTGGGTCGAAGTGATTTTTTATCACGGTATAACCTCCGCACCTTCATAAGTCGGTGAACACCACTGATAGGAAGATGAAGAAGCTTCAGGAAATATGTGAGTGAGATTGTTCTAGCTTCTTCGTCATCTGAGTTTCATTGTATGTGTGTGTGAGTATAATTGAGAGAGAGGCGGTTGATGCATCTGGAGAATTCCAGAGAGATGGTACGTATGTATAACGTTTTTTTTTTCTCTTTCATTTTGGATTGGGTTCACATAGCAGAGGAATGAAACGGGCCCAACAGGCCAAAATATTAGTTACACTGTAGATGGCTAGATGACACGACACCGTTTCAAACCACAATTAATATATATAGTAATGAGTTCATTGAGACTTCAATGAGACAAAAGATTGATAGCTTTTTGGGTAAAAGGTCAAAAAACCCAGTAAATATATTATTCTAAAAAAGCATTTAAGTACAAAGGATATGAGTGAGTCTTATATTTCAGCCCTTTACATAGGCAAAAAGCTTACATAACAAGATACTACCTATTTTCTAGAAAGAAAACAAACCACTATTTAAATGATAACAAAAGACAATGACGAAATAAAATTACTTCCTAAGACCTTGAAGCTTAGTGCCATACATGGCATTAAAAGCATCCAAATTCCCTGGAAGATCATAAACCTGCTGCTCATAGTCATCGTAATCATATCCATCATAGTCGTATTCACGCTCGTGACCACCACCAAATAGGTTACCGGACTCATCAAACGTGTTAACAACATCATCATCATCACTATCAGACACAACGATCTCTCCCACCTTAGAAAATGGGTTACCCCTCTTAGTAGAAGAAGGGGGGGGGGGGGGGGGGGGGGGAGAAAAAGCACTAGGTTTAGAAGTCCCAACCTGTTCCTTCTCTTTCGGTTCACACACAAGGGGTTCTTGTGATGTAGTAGCAGTCTGAAAAGACCCATCCTCTTTAGCTTTCACTGTACTTTTTTCACTGTACTTCCAGACACCACAGCGAAAATCACTTCCTTAGTAGGAATACCACAATCATCAGTTTCAGCCATATTAAGGGCATCAAAAGATTGATAGCTTACATGAAGCAACATCGATCAAGACCAATAGAACAATCTTATTCCTTTTAAGATCCCAACATTCATGCATTGGATCTTGTTAAATGGTTGGATTCGGTTACTCTTCCACATCTTTTGAAAAAAAAGTCTTTGACAGGGTTGTTCAAACCAAGTTGTGGGTTATTTGGCGCTATGTAAACGAATTATGTTTCGACCTTAAAATGCGGTGGAAAGATTTGTTCGGAGATGAAGTTAAAACTCTTTCGTTCTCGTGGATAGTCAATAGGAATAAAAAGTTTCGTCCAATTTGAACCGATTGGTTGCTTGATTCAAAAAATGCTTGTAATCTCACACTGTAATTTTTTTTTACTGCTCTTTGGCATCTCGCTAGAGTTTAATAAAATCTTTTTCGTTAGAAAAAAGAAATTGAAGTATAGTTCAACGACTTTTTAATGCAACCAATTCATTTATATTTCACGTGCATAATCAAAATAATACTCCAATAGGCAATAGATGAAAGATATATTTGAGCAACAAGTCTTTCAGATAGGCCCATTGAACTGAACCACAAGTTCCACAATCTAATCACACGAACAACAACCCATCTAAGCAACATTAGGTTTGGTACTAAAGCCTCTATATATGTTACCAGTAGTAATTCAAAAGATAATGTAGAAAAGCCATTTACAAAATAGAAATGTAACAGCCCAAACTCCAAAGAGTCAGTAACTAAGCCTTATGGACTTATGGTCAATGTGTTGAACTATTGATAATTTAAAACGAAACAATAGAAAATTTTCATATCATCTCATGCAACAAAACTTGTAGTCAAAGTTGAAACTTATACTTCCAATACATGAACATTTTCCCTTAAAATTTGCCAACTACTAAGCTTTTTTCCTGTACAAGTTACAATTTTAAAACATTGAACATAGATCTCCAAATGTTATAACTACCATTTTTCAAACATGAGTAGTGTCTAACACATAAAAGTGTTAGACCAAACGTTGATTTACCGCTAAGTAGCCACCATAAATTACGAACTAAATATGTATATATTTACCGATGCTCACTATAAATTAGCAACTAAATACTAAAAAAAAGTGAACTGGTATGAGATATCAAATGTGTGGACATGACTTCGGCTGGCTAGAAAGTAATAGTCTAGTCTTGGAAATAATTAGGTCGAGCAATAAGCTCCAACCGACTTAATATGTTAAAAAATTTCAATCAAATATATTTATAAAAGTTTGTTAATATGTTTGTAAAAGATAAGTTTTAGTTTGAGCCAGGGACAAAGGCAGAACTCCGAGTTGAATGGGGCCACCTTTTTTTTTCAAGATCTATCATACGCATATAAATTGGCATTTTGGCTAATTGATATTTAGATTGTCACACTTCGTGTAATATACATAAAAAGTAATGTATGCGATGATTGTTGAACATATTATTCTATCTTAAAACTAGTACGAAGAACATCTTATCAAAGAATCATCCGGAAAAAAAAAAAAAAAAAAAAAAAAAAAAAAAAAAAAAAAGAAGAAAAAAGTTAGCAGTTGATAGTACGTATATGGTAACGTATAAAATGCAAGGTTGCAAAATCGCGAATCGTTAGTCAGTCTATCAACCTCCCTTAAGCTTGTAATCGGCCTAGCGGGATTAAACGGATTGACATTTTCGTAAAGTTTTTGGTATTTATGGCAAATTTTGGTTAGAACAAGATTTGTCTTATACCAACAACTTATAATAGATATAAACAACTACTATAAGCAATCCGTATTTCTGGTATTTCCTACAAGATTTGCAGGTTTTCAATATGTTTTACTATCGTTGACCACCATTGACTGATTTTCACACACCGAAAATGTTGGTGGTTGATTACCACTTAGACGGCAACTTGTAGACTTTTTTTTGTAACCACTGAAAAAATGTATTGTCTTGAATTGATAAAGATTTTCTACATGAATGCATAGGGTCAACAACAATGATTCATGAAAAACTAAACATGGGCCAATTATTTTATGATAACTGGATGGCCTACTGCGTTGTTGGAGGAGGCTGGGCACCCTCTAGGCCCCCTGCTATCTTCGTCCATGGTTTGAGCCAAAATGAACACATTCAATTGTGTAGTTATCGACATGAGTAGTTATCGACATGCTTATTAAAATCTTCTTATTTTACTTCAAAATAAGCATATAAGCAAAAGGAGTTTCGATAATACATAATTACTTTCACCTAAAGATAGAAAAAACAAAATAATCACAGACACTGTTGATGTACATATTAGCAGCGTTTAAAAAATTACAAACGCTAGTTGCTTGTTGCCAATATATATTGTATACATAACGCTAAACACTAGTTGCTTTAAAACAATAATAGATGCTTGCCGCCAAAAATAGCAATTATACCATGGCCAAAAACTAGTGATTGATTAGAACATAGTTATAGTTACAGGTCAATCAAGTAGTACAATAACTATAGCTTACACTTCTCAATCACATTCATAAATGACTAAACTTGATACAACCATTTTCTTCAAGCAATCAAATTCATATATATTTCACATTTTCACGTGCATAATCAAAATAATAATAGAAAAAAAAGAAGAAGATATTTTTAGCAACATCATTATCAGTAATGGCAATTCAAAACTTTATTGTAGTTGCTCTTTGGCTCTTTGCTATGATCGACTCAATTTATGTCTAGACTAGTAGACTTTTGTTTAAAGGTACATGGCATTATTCTTGTATTTATTTTGTAATGTAAAGTTTTTCTAGCCGAAAGTTTGTGCGTGCTTGTGTATTCTTGCGTAAAATGAATTATGTGGTTATCGCTAGTCCGCTAGATTGGTTCTTTCTATTTAATTTCATAACAAGTTAAGTTCTTGTTTCTGTTCTCAGTTTAACATAGTATTTTAAACTATTAACAAACTTTAGCCTAACCATATCAAAGATATTCATCAAACAAGAGACACGCATTAGGCTGGGTGTAACCCACACGTTGACCTTATAAAACTCCTCCCCAACAGACGCGTCGTTGCTAATGAAATGGGAGAACTCGGTCGATAGACTGACCGACTTGAGAAGTTGGTTAAGTAGTTTAGTGTGTGTGAGTTACGATTTTGATTTTTGTAGGATATATTTGTGCATAAGGTATGTTTGGGTGGTGATGTTTGTCGGTGGAGTGAAAGTGTGATATTGCGCTGAGTTAACGTTAGTGATGACCCAGTAAATTAATAATCAGCAATACATTTATGTTTATATACCACATAATACCTTACAAACGTTTCACACTAGACTTGAACCGAACAACCTTTACATTTTTTTTCTCATTTCCGTACCACTAGGCTAAAAGTACATTTTACTCGATTTAATGTTGTTTTAACAGGGTTCGAAATTATAATTTGCAATTTATTATTTTTGTTCTAGCAGTCCATTTTGGGTTGGGATGATGATGGTCCCAAATGGTGGAAAGAGTCACATGGAAGACAGGTTGGTACGGAGAGGGATGGTTTGGCTTCGGTGCTCCAAGTACGTGCACCAAACTGTACCTTTTGTTTTTTCAAACCTTTTTTTTGTTTTGTTTTGTTTATTTATATGGTTTGGTTGGCTTCGGTGTTCCTAGTACTTTTTGTTTTGTTTATACTGTAATATTTTATATGAGAAAAACATAAACAGCTACTTGTGAAACTCTGTTGCACGACATGCTTTCCTCTTGTTTCACTCCAAGAATAGTGAAACATGCCTTCCAGCCTGGCTTCTTATTCCTTAGTTCTCTTCCTTATATGGCCAGCAATATGTTATATAGGGTGTAATAAGGAGACCCAAGACCATATTCACCACTGTTAACTTAGCGTCACATATGTTTTCTCTCTTTATAATTAACTTCATCACCAACTTAGTGTCATAAGACAACTAACTTTACCACCAAAAATACCATACTTAAACACAAATATACACCACGAAAAGTAATACACAGACACTCACACACAACAACAATACACAACTCGGTCGTCTAAAGTCTGAACGACCAAGTCCTCCCAAACAACATCATAGCACGCTTCTCCGGGGGTCTGCGTAATAAGCTAGAATGCGTCTTCAAGGGCCAGCAAGGACGAATTATATATAATTTGATATATAAGTTTAAATGTAACTTTTGATTTTCTATATAATGTCATACAAATGCAAAAATGAAAGAGTACATAGAGATTATTTGAGAACACATAAGTAAGCACATTTATGTATGAGGAATAGCTCATATAGTATTACAAATGAATGCATGACACAAATGCCAGCTTGAATCGCTAAACCGCAAAATCAAACCACACTAAGTTGAATTGGCGAGTTTGGGTCAGATTGTAAACCATTCATACCGCAATGTTCAATTTGGTTAAGTTTATAAGGCTTTTGGCCGCGTCAAACTGGAATGATTTATTTGGTTCAGT
This sequence comes from Artemisia argyi, assembly GCA_030686995.1. Lineage (NCBI taxonomy): Eukaryota > Viridiplantae > Streptophyta > Magnoliopsida > Asterales > Asteraceae > Artemisia > Artemisia argyi. The sequence continues at coordinate 79,540,961 of CM060680.1, read as the reverse complement.
TTGATAATTAGTTTTGAAATTTAGTTACCTTAAATGAACTTTGTGACCACTTTGAAATAGCTAGGTTAATAGTTGTATATATACTTGGAGCTAAAAATGAATCACATCGATAACGATATATAGGCACCATCATTCATTAATTACACTTTTTTGTTTCACACATTCCTACAACTTGTAAGATTAAGATTTTCTATAAGTTGTGTACCTATAAGAAATTGATTGATTACACTTGCTTTAATCTTTGGCTCTAAGATTTTAAATGTGATAACTTGTTCGGAAACACTAGTACGGTCTTTGTTTGGAATAAATGTTATATCTCCATTTTATGCCCGTTCAAGCCAAATTTAGTCATTACAAAATTTTAACAACGTTTGTTTTAGTTTTAGAAGATCAATTTCGTTTTTGTTGACGTAATATACACTTCTTTAAGTTTGAGTAAGTCAAAACAGTTGTTACTCGTATTAATTCAGTGTCTTGCTAATGTTGTATAGATATGATTCGATTTCTTACAACTAATCTTTTCATTTTACAAGCTCGTGATTCGTTATATCCTTTTATTTATTTTGTATGAATGTTACGTTCCAGTTCCATATGAACCAATATTTAGTAAACATGTACTAATAGTTAGTAAGAATTAAAATTGTACGAAACATTCAAAAATTTACATGTTAATATAATACGCCAAAGCCAACCCCAAGCTTTCCGGACTTTGTAACCTGATATGCCATTTTTCAATGAGCTAAGGCCTAAGGAGACTCAGTCTCACAAAGCTCAAGCACTTCCAGAGTTACAAGGTTCGAGTTTGAATTACCGGAGCTTGATCTGCTTTACTTATCGGTCAAGTTAAATTGCATGGTATGATATACATTTTCATCTTCCAAATCATATTTCCAACTTAACATATACCATAAAGGACACACATTCTACTCTAGTACTGTTTATGTTTTGTAGAGTAGTTTGTTCTAAAAATAAAGATAAGTATATGATTATATGTAGTTTACAAACTATTTGGCTGCCGAATGATCATAGTCCATGTTATATATCGACCTAAGTTTCTAAAACCATAGATATCTTAGGGTAGTTTGGTCAATCGTCTTTTAGAAGCCTTTTATATGAAAGTGAGTGCTTTTGGAGGGGCTAAGAAGAATTTGGCAAATTGTTGTAAAGTCACTGTCTTCTTCAATTCATATATCATTCAAGCACTTCAATTCATATAAAACTTTATAATGTTTTGTCACCGTTGGTTACCGACAATGCAAATCACCAATTGGTCGATTAACAATGTTTAATACTTCACTTTGCTTTTGAATTATTGTACGCTGTTTTGGTCTAATGAAAACATATGTTGTGAACATCAAAGAAGTATTGAAATAACACAATATTGCGCACGTAAACAGTAGTACTTTTGAGCAAATGTGGCAATTCGGGTCGGGTTTAGGTTGCAGGTCAGAAAACTCCTACCCGAGTCTGACCCATTTAATCATCGAGTCAGCTATATCAATCCTAACATGTTTACGCATAACTCGAACCTAACTCATTTAACCCGTATAAATACTTGGGTTAGCACGTTAAAAAGGTTACACGAGCTGAATAAGTTAAACGGGTTTCAGGATTGACCCATTTAACACGTTTTATATACAAACGTTAGCACGTTACACGAGTTAAACAGGTTAAGCGGATTTACGGGTCGACCTGTTTAACCCATTTAACCCATATAATAAATATAAATAATTTTTAATTTAAGAAAAAAAAAGGTAAACAGGTTGGCAGGGCTTAATTTATTCTCAACACAAACCTGACATATTTAATAAATGGGTTATATATGACGACCCAAACCCGATCCAAAATCTATTTAGACTCAACCTGAATCTCTTAATTTTCTTGTTGGTTTCAGGTCGGGTTTAATGTCAAGTTACAAAATTGCCACCCCTACTTTTGAATTTTGATATGCTTAGCTTATTTGCAAAGACAATATTTTACTATATTTCTTACTGTAGAAATTACTTACTTTGTTTTAACTTGTATGTTTAGGTTTTTATTTTCTGAACTAATCTCCTGAAAAATGAAAAGTATGAGACATGTACAGGAAGGATAAACAAACTACATCTTGTTAGATGTATTGATGGCATCTCATCGCCATAATTTATACTAGATTATGCCATGTTACATGCAAATAATATAAACTAGTTAAAGAAATATGGATTCTAATGCATGTTGTTGTCAATAATTATAAGGTATAACCCTTTAATTAATTAATTTATTTGTCAAGTGAGGTTGCTTAAGAGTTATCAAATTCTAATATTATATTTGTTTAAATAAATAATTGAGCATAATTCCAATCACAATTTTGGGTTTTTTAGGTTTTCTAGTAGTGTGGCAAATTGTAACCATTCCCGTATATAATTTATTTTTATATGATAAAAAAAAATTGTTTATAAAAGTTCTTGTTTCCAATGTTAGGCGTACATGATGAACCTTTTGCCTTTAAACGAATGCTATTACTTCATGCACATGTCTTGAGTATCGGGCTGGTTGATTCATTTTGGTCATTTCTTATGATTAAGTTGGACCAACATCGAACATGTGAATCGTTAGTTATAAATAAAAGATAATAGGTAAAAGGGTTATGTTTTTATGTTCACGTTATCGGGGTGGTGGAGTCTTTAACTAAGATTTGTGCGTCCTAATGTACTAAGGTATCCTCATGACTATCGCCGGCCATTTTCAATGTATACATAGTTATAAAAGTCTTAATGAAAAAAAAAAAAAAAATGGACAAAATCAATTATTTTAAAGCCATGTTATAACTTTGAGACATCATGTAATTCAATTTGATTGATCAAATATGTGTATTGAATCATAGTTCTAGAGGGACAATGTATTTATAAAAGATACCATGGGCATTCACACAAGAATCACATAACATGCAAAAGAAAACTCCACAAATGGGGCCCCTATAGCCAAGAATCAACACTAATCCACATGTAATCACATGTTAACATTTTGGCATCCATCATCGATCTAATTACTTGTTTTTTCTATTCCCGCCAGAAAGTTCCATTTCCTTTTCAATCTTGTTTGGTAATTTTCAGCTACAAGCTAACTTTGTTCAAAAAAAGAAAAAATTAAATAAAATATACAAGCTAACTTATCTCTGTGTTAAAACTTAAAAGTAAAAGCTAACTAATCACATTTCACATCACTTTTAATGTTTTTTTAAAATCTAAAACTTACCTCTTTCCACATAAAACCCAACATAATTCCGATATTCCTCCTAGTCTTTCGAAATTTGTTTCACATGTAACAATATACTGAAAATTGATGTTTCTTGTCAGCATTTGGTTTTTGTACTCCAAAATGTTTCCTTTATATGTTCACATATAATAACTTACAAGTTACAACAGAAAACAGTAAAAAAAAAAATCCTCTACTTACTTACAAAAACACTTCTTGTTAAAATTTATGTATTTTTCAAATGTATTTGAATTTTTATATTATAATCCTTTCTCTCCCTTATAAGTTGTCAATGTTTAATCTTTAAATAGTTTGCAAATCACGCTCAGTGTTATAGTTAACTTACATTTTTTTGTTTTTTCAAATTGATCAATAATTATACAAATAGCACTGCGCAGGGCTGTAAACGAATCAGACGAACACAAACGAAGCTTTGTTCATGTTCTTTCGTTTAGTTTTAATCGGTCAAATAAATGAACACAATCGCTTAAACGGATAAATTTTGTTGTTCATGTTCATCTATTAAGAAACTAGGTTGTTGTTCATGTTCGTTCAATAAGATATTAAACAAACATAAACGAACTAACATACATGAACGTAGACTAATAAACATAAATTTTTTAAGAATATATATAATATCATGTTTTATAATTGTCGTTTTGTTTAACTAAACGAATTTTAAAGTGTATAAAAAAATACGATATATGAACATAAACGAACGTTAACAAATGCATAAACCGACGCTCACAAATATAAGAGAACGGATAAGACTTTTATCTATATTATTCATTTAACTAATCAAACGTAAATTATTGTTCATGTTCGTCCATTTAATAAGTAAACGAACATAAATGGAAATTATACCGAATGACTCATGAAATGTTTATCGGACGTTTACAGCCCTAGTGCCATGTAAGAGCACACGGTACAATGACTTTCAAGTTGAGTTATAGCTTAACTCAATCGCGTTAAGATGCCAGTTACCATACCGTGGGTGAGAGTTATGGCAAGCTTTAACTTGGTGCGTTACCATGGTAACACTGAGTTATGGCTTAACTTGATTGATGAGTTACCACACCGCCCATTCAGTTATGGTATAACTCGATTTTTTTGGTTGAGTTATGATAAAAGTGAAGCTCAAAATATTTAGTTATGATAAGAGGTTTTTTTTTTTTTTTTTTTTTTTTTTTTTTTTTTTTTTTTAGTTCGTGACGCTGACATAATGCAGAGTTAAGCCTTAATTCGAGGTTATTGCACCGAGTGATCAAATAGTGACTTAATATTGTTTGACTTGTTCCCCACAACATACCGTACGTGAACCAAACTCAAACTTTTGGTTAACGATCATAATCCACGTAATAGAAACACAAATCATACTTGCATCAAGTAAATTAAAACCTCAACATTTATTCCATATTTTATTTTCCCACCTCTATAAAATTTTCAAATACCAATATTTTTATCAAATGTCACATGGGTGACAACCTGGTCATAATCCAAATTTCCCAAAGGCCAAAATCGTAATTTCACATATACCTACCTGTTAACGACCACCCTATAGGTTGTTACTTTATATACCCATAAAACCCTTCTCTTAACTCTGCTAAAAAAACTATCTTACTCATAAAAATGACTGATCTTGAATGTCCAAAAGTTATGAACAACTTAATAACATTCTTATCATCTCTACTGCAACGGGTAGCCGAAACGAATGATCTTAATCCTCGATATCACCCACAAAAGATTTCAGCATTTCATGGGCTTACTAGGCCAACTATCTCGATTCAAAGCTATCTAGAGAGGATTTTTAAGTACGCGAATTGTAGTCCTTCGTGTTACGTGGTGGCATATGTTTATCTTGATAGGTTTACGCAACAACAGCCAGCGCTTTCAATTAATTCTTTTAATGTGCATCGGTTGTTGATTACTGGTGTTATGGTTGCTGCTAAGTTCATGGATGACTTGTAAGTACTCTTTTTTACCATAATTCAGTGTTTTCTTTAAAAATATTTTAGCTTCTTTTTTCTTGAAAATTCTGGTGAAATTGAGGCTCATTCATGCATGATAATTGTCTCGATTTGTATTGTTGGTAACTTGGTATAGCATAGAGTTGTTAGGATTTTAGTAATTCAGAGAATAGCGGCATTTTTAACACGAAAAATGGTACATGCTAAAAAGAATTTCTTCAAAATGAGCGGATTTGAAAGGAACAAACATTGAATTACTAATGAATTTTGTCATTTTTAGGTAATTTGTAATTTTGTTGGTAAAAATATGTTATGCCTTCATGAAAATGTTTTCTGGCTTCGTCACTGGTTATTTATGTCGGTTTTTAACCTTTTTATGATTGGGGTAGAATTGCTCAAGCTATTACAAATCATGTTTTAAAACGCGTTACTAATTTGAATTTTTGGTAGGACACTTGGGGCTACTAATCAATTGATATGATTATTCGAAAAAAGATCTAAAACGTGCATCAAATAGTTGTATGTAACACATTATAAATTGCACATTAGTCTTCTTTTGTCCCCCACTTCATGAATGACCCCATAAGAAAAGAGTACATCACCCACCAGATAACTAGTCATGGGTGAACCTTGATATCTTAGAGTTAAAGTTTATAAAATGTTTAAAGTTGATTAGGGTAGATTAGTGGTTAGATAAATATAAAAATGTTACAAGATTCATATACCCTTTTGTGTCATTACGAAATTGCATTGATTATTTGTACAATACAAGTTACATACATGTAAGACATAAGGTATAAGATATTTTTATAAAATAATTTGCCTTCAACATCAATCCAACTTTAGAGTATACAACTAGTGGGCCTCCTTTATCAATTTTAGTGGTCAATTACAGGGTAGTCATGATAAATTTATTCGCAATTTATGCATCAAAAGTTGCAAGTTTATATGTTAAGTCACATTTGTACCCTTATAAGTCAATTGAGGTAAAATCAGGGACGGAATCAGGGTTCCCGAACCCCATGAATTTTTTCAATTTAGATTTTTGAGAAAGAAAAAATAAATAAATAAAGAAAGAAAAAACATCTATTTTTTTTAAATGTATCTTAAATTCACCCGATCCATTAAAAATGTGTTTGATCCATCAATTCTAACTCTATTATATTATAGTTCAAAAAATTTTGTGCACCTGATTGTATTTAGTCTTGGTTTCGTCAATAAGTAAAACGTGGTTATTTAATGAGTCACAAAATGTATGGTGCATAAATGTAGTGGTACACCCTATTTTCAGCTGAATGATCAATTTTAGCATAATCATGATAACGTGAGTTGTCTTTTATGCTTCAAAAGTTGTAAGTTTATATCTTACAACTAAAGTCTGAATTTTAATTTGAAAAGAACGTACTCCAAACATATAGAATTATTAATTTTGAAATGGATCAATACGTCATACAATATAAGTAAAATGATTTAACATTAGGTGTTAGGTATGAAAGATATATACAAAGTCAATTAGCTTCGAGTTTAAGCCAGATTAGTGTATGATAGTGGTTATGCTCCTTATTTTCATTCGTGATGATAATTTTATTTTAGAAAATTCGTAATTATATGTTGACTTATATAGGTTTTATACTGTTATTATGCATAATGCACCATATGGATAAAAAGACAAAAATAAAATACTTTGTACTAATGTAAGGATGCTACGTAGTAAATCATTTGTACCATTCTATGATTTTATTTTATTTTATTTTTGAAATTTGAATCTTACATAGAAAATGACCTTTTATACATAGGTACAAAAATAATAAGTGATCTAATGAAAGTAGCAATTATTTTATTTGCAGGTACTATAACAATGCATACTATGCAAAAGTAGGAGGAATAAGCACAACAGAAATGAATTTTCTTGAAGTGGATTTCTTATTTGGACTAGGATTTCAATTGAACATCAACCCCACCACTTTCCACACATATTGTTCATACCTCCAAAGAGAAATGTTGCTACTTCAACCACCACTAGATCACCATCATCTAATCCCATCACCAACTTCATCATCGTCATCATCGTCGTCATCATATAAATCTTTATCGACAAAGCTTCTTCATTATGAAGAAGAACATCAACCGCAACAAGAAGTCGCAGCATTGTAGTCAATTTCAATTTCTTTTTTTCCTTATTATATTTTATCTTTTATTTTGAACTTGAATGTTGTGTTTGTAGTTAGAAATTGTAGATTATTGGGTATTGGTTTAGAGATTTAAACCTTTTAATGGCAGTGTGTTTTTTGGGGGTGTATTTGACTTGACTTGTTCGGTGCTAAATACAATTCGCACACTACGCAAGTGTGTACATACTAACAGTATACTCACGCCATGAGTCGATAATAACATATATAAGAACGACAATATACTCTTTGAAACTAAGTTATATAGTAAAACAACTAAAATGAAGTAGACTTCCAAATTTGTTAAATATATAGAATCGATATAGGACTATTTGATATTTTTGGGGATTAGTAAAATAATAGGAGCATAAAAGCTGAAAAGGGCACAATGTGTAAGATCCAATCTGAAGAGGTGGAAGAACGTGAGTGGGTGTGGGTCAATCACTATGTACAGTATGGTTATTGGAGGATTTTTGCCAAATCATGGGAGATGAATATTATATGCCACAAACAAACACAACCAACTTTATATATTTATAAACATAGAAAAAAATTTTTTTTGAAAGGCAACATAAAAATATATTTATATGTTTATAAACATATAAACATAGAAATATACGTCACGCATGTTTGTTATAGTCTCTGATTATTCATATTTTATAAGAGCAAAGGGTATATGGTAAATTGGTAATTCAAGTCGTACCTTTGTTTAGTGACTAGAGTCATGTTACATTAGCTTTTCTTCCTTGACACAAGTTTTTCACCTATACATCTAAAATCATATTCCCTCGTAACACTCTTTTTTAGATCTACAAATACACTATTTTAATTTTTTTTTGAAAAATACTATACACACACAACCAAGTCATGGTGTACGCCATGCCATGGCTTGAGTTATAACATGAAAGGAAACGGTGTCATGCATTGGCCTTGGTGGCGCCAAAAGGTATAACGTGGGGCGGTGTAAGTTATTGCACCGTTTACTACAGTCAAGAAATATGTTACAATTTGCAAATTCAGAATGAGATACCTCAGTTATGTCACGTACATCTGAATTAAAGACTCGTCTTTACTGAACAGAAAACCTCATCTACCCGTTTGCAAAACTCAAAATAGGTCGGGTGGAATTATATTTGAAATGGATTTCGAGATAAGGAATTATTAAGAGATTTGGCCAAGATGAGAAAGAAGCAAAGACAAAGCACCTAAAATCGATACTTGATAAAAGAGAGTGACTTGGTCGAGTATCACACATAGCAGAGGCGTATTAGAGGGGTGTGCAATCAGGGTCGTCCTATGAATTGACAAAAAATTTGAAGGCCCTGTACGAAATTACATAATGAGGCCTTTTGATAAAGAATGTTATACATAAAGTGTCACCATTTATAAGATATAATGTAATTAGTTATCTAAACGTTCTAACATACACTACAAGCAACAGGACTTTTGGGGACGGGAAAATTATTTAAATTGCTATGGGCCCATTCAACCTTTTTCAACATCAGATTTTAACATCAGATTTTAGTCAAAAGTAAAAGTGGGGTCTATACAAATTAGTGACGACAATCTCGTCACTAATTTTTTTTCATACACTTTTGGTTATTTTGTCTTTATCAAAAAAACAAATATTAAGTTTAGTTATTTTTATTTCATTAAAAATATTTCTTAAAAAAAAAAAAAACATTTTTTAAATTAAATTTTGTTTAATAAATAAGTTTAGTGACGACATAGTCATCACCAAATTTTTAACCTTTAAAAATACTTTTTAAAAATAATAAATAATGATTTTTAAAATAAAGTTTTTGATAAATACATTTAGTGATGACAATCTCGCCACCAAATAATTTATTCGAATTTAATTATTTTTATTTTATTAAAAATACTTTTTAAAAATAATAAATAATAATTTTCAAAATAAATTTTGTTTAATAAATAAGTTTAGTGACGACATAGTCGTCACCAAAATTTTATCCTTTTAAAAATAGTTTTTACAAATTTAATTATTTTAATTTTATTAAAAATACTTTTTATAAATGATTTAAAACTGATATAAATAAAATTTAAATTACTTATAAATGATTAAAATATTATTTAAATTAGTTATAAATGATTAAAATTATATTTATATTAATAATAAATAATTTAAAATAATTATAAATTATTTAAATTAGTTATAAATGATTTAATTAATTATAAAAATTATTTAACCGGGTGTGAATATGGTAGTTGATTGTATTTTGATCTCGAGATTATCAAACATTTGTGATTCAATGATTTATGCTTCAGGGTACTTGAAAAAAACTTTTTAATAAGAATTTATAACTGGTGATTTTTAAAATAAATATTAAGTTTAGTGACGACAATGTCGTCACCGTTACGAATTTGTTCGTGTGTCTACAATGTGTTTGGAGTACAACATAAACCTTATACCTAACGTGTTTATATTTAATTAAACAACAAAAACAACAATATCATCTCGAATCATCCATTTTATATATCAAATATATCAATATCATCTCGACTTTACCAATGTAGGACTTGAGTCTTATTTGGGTAGGACGTAACTAACTAGCACCAATAGAGAACCTGAGTCAGTTGAAAGGATACTTTGGTAACCATTGAATCACACTTAGAAATATGGGCTAATTAGCCTTGGATAAAGGTTGGCTTCTTTAAAACACTCTTTTTCATGTATAACGATATCATATAGACTTATCCGTTTAACATCTCATGTATAACAATATTATCTCGACTCATCCGTTTAACATGTCTTGTATAACGATATCATCTCCACTCATCCGTTTAACATTTCATGTATAACGATATCATCTCGACTCTTCCGTTTAACATATCTTGTATAACGATATAATATTGACTCATCCATTTAACATATCATGTATAACGATATCATCTCAACTCACCCGTTTAATATATTATGTATAACAATATCATCTCGACTCGTCCGTTTAACATCTCATGTATAACAATATCATCTCGACTCATCTGTTTAACATGTCTTGTATAATTTTATCATCTCGACTCATCTGTTTAACATCTTATGTATAACGATATCATCTCGACTCATTCGTTTAACATGTCTTGTACAACGATCTCGAATCATCCGTTTAACATCCCATGTATAACGATATCATCTCGACTCATCCGTTTAACATGTCTTGTATAACATTATCATCTCGACTCATCCGTTTAACATCTCTTGTATAACGATATCATCTCGACTCATGCATTAAACATATCATGTATAACGATATCATCTCGACTCATCCGTTTAACATCTCATGTATAACAATATCATGTCGACTCATCCGTTTAACATGTCTTGTATAATTTTATCATCTCGACCCATCTGTGTAACATCTTATGTATAACGGTATGGTTTTTGTTTTCTTTTATAAATTAAAGGTATGTTTGTTAATCTGTTTTGTTACGTTTGGTTGTTTAATTTTTGTTTTGTTTGTGTCGGGTTAGCATCATCGCCGGCGAACCACTGTGAACCACCCGCGAACCACCACCTCTCTTTGTTCATTTGTTTTGTTTAACTAAAGGTATTTTTTTATTATTATTATTATTATTTTTATTTTGGGTTAGATGGCACCACCGTGAACCACCACTGCAGCAGCACCACTCCCATCTCATTACCAGATCCGTCACCCGACCCTTACCGATACTTCCGAGTTTCGTCAAATGAATCCGGTTGTAGCCGCGTTCCAAGGGAGGACGAATATGTTGTTACTCATGAAGATATTGATGATGATCAAAATGGTAATGAAAATAATAATGAAAATGATGAATCAGATGACTAGTATGACGAGTAGGATGTGGTATATTATTTGTATTGACATTGTTTGGTAGTATTAGCTTAAGTGGATGAGTAGGTATGTAGTATGGTAGTGTATTATTTCTGTTGACATTGTTTGGTATTAACGAGTAGGTTTGTATTAGCTCGTATTTGTGTGAAAACGATGCCTTCATTCGGTGGTTTTGAAATGATTAAGTGGACGGATGAAGTTGAATGGTTTTGTTTCATATTTTTTGGTCACAAAACAATTTATGGGTTCAGTTTTGGTAGATTTTTTCCGGACAAAAATTTCGGCTAAATTCTGGAAATGTGAAAATACAGCAATAGCTGCTTTTTTTTTATATGCAGGAAAATTTTGTGACGACTTTTTCGTTACCATTTTTCTAAAATTAATTTATAAAAAGTCTATTTGTTTTATTTAGAATCGAAATATTTAAATATTGAAAAAAATTTGTGACGACTTAGTCGTCACCAGCTTTTAAAAATTTAATTTACAAAAGTATTTGTTTTATTTATTTCAGTTTTATGTAAAATAATTTAGTTTATGTAAAATATTGGTGACGACATTGTCGTCACAAAGTTGCTATAGCCCACTTGTGTTTAGTCCTTGCGTTGAATATTTGCAGGCCCATTTTGTCGTCACTAATTACACTGTGTTTTGTCGTCACGAAGTTGTTTTGTGACAATAGATTGGTGACGTGAAATCCGTGACGACATATCGTCACAAACACACTTGGTGACGACTTAGTCGTCACGAAAGGTGTTTTTATTTATAGTGATATTACTTATTTAAGATATTTTCTCATCTAAATACTTTTTTCTCCGTTAAAAATATGTGTACACATGCATATAATTATTAACGGGACAAATTTTGGGGCCCCTAAAACTTTTGGGCCCTGTGCGGTCGCCCACCTTACACACACTCAAATCTGGCCCTGTGTGCAATATGTGCCGTCGCACAAGGCCTTTACTTAAAAAGGTTATATTTTTACTAGTTTTGCATATAAATATGTATAATATTAAACATATATAAGTCATATAATTCAAGTTTATATGCAAATTCGTTTTAGTTTACAAGTGTAATAGGGTCTTTTGCTGTTATTGCCTAGGGCCTCTGAAAACCACGAGAATCAACTTAGAATCAAATAACATGTGCAAGGAAAAAAAAGTATTTTAGTTAACTAAAAGTATAAATAATGTAGGTAAATAATTAGTAACAACACAATATTCACCACTTCTTTATGGTGCAATAACTTTTGATAAAGTTAAAGGAAAAATAATATATATTGGAGGATGACGTAAGGGTAGTTTTGTAGAAGTTGTAACATATGAGAAGTAGTTATTATTGATTCTTTTAGGGAACACTCAACATGTGGTTTCATGTACATTTATAGATGGCCATGTGCAATTTGGATAGACACATTCAAAGACACACAACTATAAACCCTCGACATGCATGGGTTTGGAACTTTAGAATAAATGAAACATATATTATTTTCGTCTATTAGTTAATGCATGACTTAAAGTAATTTCCAAATGTATTCTTTAGGGAGTGTGATATCGACTTTTGGATTCACTTGTCTGTGTGATTTATGCAAGTTACTTAATTCACATAAACCGAATATGTATATCCCTTTTAAGGAGTCGTACATGGCCCAAAGATGAAACATGTCCCTATCTGTAATCAAATACGAGTCTCTCGGTTATGTCACCAAGTTAGTACTTGGTTTACGTCTCCAAAAGGGCTATTCTTAAACACCTGAGTAGGCTCGATTGAGCTCAAGTTGGTAAAGTTGGATGGCATATTACATGGTCCTCGCGGCCAACAATGTAACCAAAATTCTTCAAAAAACTAACCCTACTGAATGAGAGAACATGGCAAATTCATTGGCCACAGGATACCTGATTTGGTCCATCGACATGTTGGACCACTTTCTATTTTTGGTCAAAGCATCTCTAAAGATCGGGTAAAAGTAAGTACCAGGCAAATGATATAAAAGTTAAGGTTGTGATTTTTTGGGCTGATTTTGAGATGCTTTGGGCTTTTGGTTCGATCTTTATAAGTTTGGGCTTTGATTTCAATAATAGTTGTCATTTTGATTTGTAAATTAATCGAATATTGTTGTTAAGTTTGTGTTTTAATTGTGTATGGGTGGGCTTCAAATGACATATGAAAGGGTTTATGAGTGAAAGGTATTTTGGTGTGTGAGTGTTAAAAGTGAGAATGTTGAGATGACGTTAAGTTGACACCAAAAAGTGATTTTTGGCATGGTACCCTTTGCTCTAAGGTTTAAATGTTTAATATGCTATGTTAGGCTATTCGAGTTGAAGAGATTTTGCGACTTGGGACTATATGACATGAGGGATCAACAGGCACACTCCAACAGTCCAACTGTCCAACACTCCATTTTTGTCACATATTGCACACTTGATACACTAATAAAGTTTTATGTAGCAACAAAATTCGCTTTAAAAATGCATCGACGGTACTACACTTAAAAAAATAGTTGTGCTAAAGTGCATGATGGTTCAATTTCACTACGAGGCATAATGTTTGGGATGCTAGCTGGTTTAATAAGCAATTCAATCCACCAACTAAGCACTTTACTCACATTTTAACTATGTCGTGTAGACAATGTTCATTTGTGACCAAAGGAATAGAATGTGACATTGTACTTTGTAAAAGACGAGTAAAGGTTTTCTACATTATTTAAGAAGATGATTTCATTATTTACTATGTTTTAATGCTTTACTAATAATTACAGAGTAAAGCATTTCATTTCATAGTTTCTAAAAATAATAGAATCCCGTTGTGCGCATGTTCGAAATGTAATCATGTTAATAATTTTGGGTGAATTAGTGATGAAAAAGCACTTGTAAATATCATCACTAAAATATGAGAGGCAGTAAGATTAAACTATATTGGTCGGTCAAAAAGTTATAAGTCAGGTTAATCAAATGTAATGTATTATTTTGATACTAAACGAGTTTATCGAGACCAATTATGGTGTTTAGCTTCGAATTATTTTTTTCTTGTAACAAATCTCTATAATTTCCTTTACAAAAGCTAAATTTAACATTGGTCTAACAAATAAAGTTTTTGCGTGCGTGACAAGTAGTAAAGTATGAAATTTCCCTTTTTTTTCCCCATAACAAATGTCTGAGGTTGGTCTGGTTGGAACCCAATATGTGCTAACTGTCAATAACCAGTCGCATGGTTTCAATACAATTCTATATTTTTGCAACATAAGGAAAACTTAAACCAGTCTAAAATTAAAAGCAAACAGCCATATACAGCATATGGTCAAAATGTGCTAACTGCAAATACCTATGGTCTATGAATAGGTGTTTTTAAGAGCTTTGGGTGTAGTGATACACCAAAACTCCTCATTTGAGATTCACGGGGTGCAACATCAATTTAAAAAACTTTCCTTTACATCCCTCTTATCACAAATAGCTTCAACTTACTCATTTGGGGCCCACAACTCACACACAATATAAATCGAAAAAAATACAACCACTGACACAAAAGACGATAGTTTCCTTCGTCGTGCAGATGAAGAGTTCCACTTTGGCGAGTTATGGCGAGGTTCATGGGTGTGGTGGCGAGCTCCAACGAGTTTGCCATGTCACTTTGGAGAGGCAACGACGAGCCCACACCCAAAACTCTAACAAAGATGAAAATCATTAGATGTTTCTAGATTTTAAATTAATTAAATATAAATAAAAAAATAGTCACCTCTTTTTGTTAAAGAACCGCATAAAGATGGTTGTATTCGTGACCAAGATAGCAAACACCTTGCAGATGATTCGCAACGCAAATCACGAAACAATGGTAAGTTAATTAATCGGCTTATATTCACGATATAAATTTTTGTTTTTAATCTAACAATTATTGTGTAAATGATACATTTGACGAACAACCAATATTAATTAGAAACCGCTATACTTAACAATTTTTGTTTTGTTTCATGCAGAAAAACATAATGGCATTTGTATCCTTCGCCAAATAGTGCCTAAAATATAAACAAACCATATCTTGAAAACGTGGACATGTTAGTAAATTTAGTACACTTGAGGGATCAATTCACACCTGGTAATGGGCTTGGAGGTATGGAGTATACACCCATTTGGTCACTGAATCCCCTGACTCAATAGTGGTTATGTATTGAATCTGCTGATAGCATGATTCTGCTGATTGTTGTTACCACTGCAAGTGTTAACGTTACCACTGCAAGGGTTGTTGTTACCACTGCAAGTGTTAACGTTACCACTGCAAGGGTAACTGTTTCCACTGATAACCACAGATCCTATAATTATGGAAATTATTATGTTATCATTAATGGGCCGTTAATTATACATAATACCATGGGCTAGGGTTTGAGTATTCTCTATTATAAATAGAGATCACATCATTATGCATGAAAGGAAGTTATCATACGATTTACTAAACACAAAACCCTAAACACTATATACGCATCTGGTTCTTGGTTTGTGCCTAAAGCAAGAACATCACTTGGTCTTATCCCATAGAGATATTCGTGTAACCCAGGCATAGGGTCGAATAGTTTCTATTGGAAAGTGATACCACGATTTCAAGTGAATATCCGGTACCTTCATTGATTATCTTAACCCTAATCTGGAACTGTTTTGCAGCTTAACAAACAACAATCAATAGAAACTATTAGTGATAATCAATGGCTGCTGCTATGAGACAAATGGCTGCTAACTTTTCCAAGTTGGAAAAGTTTGAAGGTGTGGATTTCAGAAGGTGGCAAAAGAAGATGCACTTCTTATTGTCAAGTATGAATGTGGTGTATGTTCTCACGACTGAGATTCCAGAAGATCATGGAGATGATGCTACTATGGATCAGATGAGGGCAAAGAGCAAGTGGGAGAATGATGACTACATATGCAGAGGTTTAATTCTCAATGGTATGTCTGATTCTCTATTTGATATTTATCAGAATGTTGAAACTTCTCAAGAACTATGGGATTCCTTGGAAGCCAAATATATGGCTGAGGATGCATCAAGTAAGAAGTTCCTTGTAAGTAATTTTAACAATTACAAAATGGTTGATTCTAGACCTGTCATGGAACAATACAATGAACTTCTTAGTATACTTGGTCGATTCACACAACACAAGATGAACATGGATGAGGCTATTTCAGTCTCTTGTATCATCGATAAACTACCTCCTTCTTGGAAAGAATTCAAACATATGCTTAAGCATAAGAAGGAGGAGTTAACTCTTGTTGAGTTGGGCAGTCACTTGCGCATTGAAGATTCACTCAAAGCTCAAGACATTGACAAGCCAAAGAGTAGCACTGCTACTGGTCCATCAGTTGTCAATATGGTGGAGCATAACAACTCTACCAAGTACAATGACAACAAGGGCAAACGTAAGCATCAAGATAACACCAAATCTGATCTTAACAAGAAACCTAAGGTGACTTGTTGGAAGTGTGGGAAACCTGGACACTTCAGGAAAGATTGCAAGGGTGGAAAAGTTGGAAACAAATCCAATGGATCAAGCACAAGTGGAGGGAATGGTAACACCAATTCTCTGAAAGGTCAGAATGTGTTTAATAAGTCTTTTAAGATTTATTATGTTACATATATATCTGACATTTACTTTGTGCAGGATGATGATGTTGCGTGGTGGGTTGACTCTGGAGCAACAATTCATGTGTGTAAAGATAGAAGCTGGTTCAAGACTTATGAGTCAATGAATGATGGTTCTATTCTTCATATGGGAAACGAGTCAACTGCCCTGGTGCATGGAAAAGGATGTGTTGAGTTGAAGTTTAGTTCTGGAAAGAGTGTTTCTTTATTTAATGTTTTTCATGTTCCTGATATTAGAAAGAATTTGGTTTCTAGTAGTGTTTTAAATAATTGTGGTTATAAACAGGTTATTGAATCTGATAAGTTTGTTTTATCTAAAAATGGTGTGTTTATTGGTTTTGGTTATTTATGTAATCAAATGTTCAGACTTAATATTGTTCATGATAATATTGATTCTGCTTTTATATCTACATCTAAACTTAATGATTCAAACCTATGGCATGCAAGACTTGGCCATGTACATTTTAAAAGGATGCAAGATATGTCTAAGGATGGGTTAATTCCAGCTTTTGATATGAACACTGAAAAGTGTAAAACTTGTATGTTGAACAAGATAACTAAGAAACCTTTTCAAGGAGTAAAACGTGAAACTAAAGTTTTGGAGTTAATTCACAGTGATCTTTGTGATTTACATGCTACTCCCTCCTTGGGGAATAAGAAATACTTTGTGACTTTTATTGATGATGCTTCTAGGTTTTGTCATGTTTATTTATTACATTCTAAAGATGAAGCATTAAATAAATTTAAAGTATTTAAAACTGAAGTTGAATTGCAACAAAGTTCTTTGATCAAAAGATTAAGGACTGATAGGGGAGGTGAGTACATGAATACTCTGTATTTTCAGTCTGTTGGTATAATCCATGAAACGACTGCCCCTTATACTCCTCAGCAAAATGGTATTTCTGAAAGGAAAAACAGGGTGCTGAAGGAGATGGTTAATTCCATGTTGTCCTATTCAGGGCTGAGTCAAGGGTTCTGGGGTGAAGCTATGTTAACAGCTTGCTATTTATTAAATAGAGTTCCCAACAAAAGGAACAAAGTTACCCCTTATGAACTTTGGACTAAAAAGAAACCTAACCTTAATTATCTTAGGATATGGGGTTGTAGGGCTGTTGTAAGACTCCCTGATCCAAAGCAGAAAACTTTGGGTGAAAGAGGCATTGAATGCATCTTTGTTGGATATGCTGAGCATTCCAAGGCATATAGGTTTTATGTTATAGAACCTAATGAGTCTGTTTCAATTAACTCAATAATTGAATCAAGGGATGCAATCTTTGATGAGAATAGATTCTCATCTATCCCTAGACCAAGTCAAAGGATTCCTAATGGAACCAATGACAATGGTGTTTCAGAGGTTCCTACTGATGAGGTTCCTACTGATGAGGTTCCTGCTGATGAGGTTCCTACTGAGGTTGTGGAACAACAACCTGAACCTGAGCTCAGAAGGAGCAATAGGGTGAGGACTCCAAAGTCATTTGGACCTGAGTTTCAATTATACTTAATTGAAGGTACAAGGAGTGAGGTCTCTGACCAATACTCCTATTGCTTCATTGTGGAGGATGATCCCAAAACATTTGAAGAAGCAATGAAGTCCCAGGATGTTGCTTTCTGGAAAGAAGCAATTAATGATGAGATGGACTCCATCATGGGCAATAACACTTATGTGTTGACTGATCTACCATCTGGTTGCAAACCTTTAGGGAGCAAATGGATTTTCAAAAAGAAAATGAAGGTAGATGGAACTGTTGAAAAGTTCAAGGCAAGATTAGTTATTCAAGGCTTTAAACAAAAGTCAGGAATAGACTACTTTGATACTTATGCTCCAGTGGCACGTATCAGTACCATAAGATTGCTAATTGCTTTGGCATCAATTCACAATCTGATTATTCATCAGATGGATGTGAAGACAGCTTTCTTGAATGGTGATTTAGATGAGGAGGTTTACATGAACCAACCTCAGGGCTTCATCATGCCTGGCAATGAAAACAAGGTGTGTAAACTGATTAAGTCTCTTTATGGACTAAAACAGGCGCCTAAGCAATGGCATCAAAAGTTTGATGAAGTGGTTTTGTCTAGTGGTTATTTACTTAATCAAGCTGACAAATGTGTATATAGCAAATTTGATGAATCTGGTAAAGGAGTCATCATTTGTCTATATGTTGATGACATGTTGATCTTTGGCACTGACCAAAATCAAGTTGATCTTACAAAAGAATTTTTGTCATCAAAGTTCTCCATGAAGGATATGGGGGAGGCAGATGTTATCCTTGGCATAAGGATTAAACATGAAAGTAACAAGATTTCTATTTCACAGTCTCATTACATTGAGAAGGTGTTAAAGAAATTTAATTACTTTGATTGTACTCCAGTGAGTACTCCTATGGATACAAGTGAGAAGCTAATGCCTAATACTGGCAAAGCTGTATCTCAACTTGAGTATTCTAGGGTGATTGGCTGCTTGATGTATGCCATGACTTGTACAAGGCCTGATATTGCTTTTGCTGTGGGTAAACTGAGCAGGTATACTAGTAATCCTAGTGCTCATCACTGGCAAGCAATTCAGAGGGTCTTTAAGTATTTGAAGAGAACTATGGATTATAGTCTCTCATATACTGGTTATCCTTCAGTATTAGAAGGATACACTGATGCAAGTTGGATCAGTAACACTGAAGACAATTCGTCTACTAGTGGCTGGGTATTCCTACTTGGTGGAGGTGCAATTTCTTGGGCATCCAAGAAACAAACTTGCATTACCAGTTCAACCATGGAATCTGAATTTGTGGCTTTAGCTGCTGCTGGCAAAGAAGCTGAATGGTTGAAAAACTTGCTTCTTGAGATTCCATTGTGGTCTAAACCTATAGCACCTATTTCTATCCGTTGTGATAGTGCTGCTACATTGGCAAAGGCTTATAGCCAGATGTACAATGGGAAGTCTAGACACTTAGGTGTTAGGCATAGCATGATTCGTGAGCTTATCATGAATGGGGTGATATCTATAGTGTTTGTTAAATCTCAACAAAACTTAGCTGATCACTTGACGAAGGGTTTGGCTAGAGACTTGGTTTTGAAGTCTGCTAAAGGGATGGGTTTAAGTCCAACTTAGTCACTGAATGCAAGGATACCCAACTCCCTTCTAAGGAAACTTGGAAGCTGAGTTCAATGTGGAAAGCTGATCATTTGGTGGACTGAAGCACATGTATTACAAACATCCTAAGGTTGTGCTTGTTACCTGCTGAAAGGAGGATGAAGTCTTCACTTCTTAATGGTTAATTTTCTTTGAAAAAGTGCTGAGCAGGAGCATGAATTAAAGATGAACCACCTATGTAAATGTTGAAGTTTTGCCGCTTCAGGAAGCTTTGGACTTTTAGCTTTTACAACATTTATGAATTGGATATGGACACATGGCTTGTATAGTGTCAGGAGTATTTTAGTGTTTGAAAACTTGTGTGTATTTATCATCAGGTATTCAAATGGGTTGAAGGGTTCAATTCTTAGAACACCCTGATTCTCGAATATTTGAAAGTATATGTACTAATGTGGAAATTCAATCCTCAGGATATTTTCATTTATGCACTTGTTTTGGTTTGTGTTTGAATTTTCATGCAAAGGTAGTGAACTAAATTTGGGGAGGATTGTTAGTAAATTTAGTACACTTGAGGGATCAATTCACACCTGGTAATGGGCTTGGAGGTATGGAGTATACACCCATTTGGTCACTGAATCCCCTGACTCAATAGTGGTTATGTATTGAATCTGCTGATAGCATGATTCTGCTGATTGTTGTTACCACTGCAAGTGTTAACGTTACCACTGCAAGGGTTGTTGTTACCACTGCAAGTGTTAACGTTACCACTGCAAGGGTTATTGTTACCACTGCAAGGGTAACTGTTTCCACTGATAACCACAGATCCTATAATTATGGAAATTATTATGTTATCATTAATGGGCCGTTAATTATACATAATACCATGGGCTAGGGTTTGAGTATTCTCTATTATAAATAGAGATCACATCATTATGCATGAAAGGAAGTTATCATACGATTTACTAAACACAA